>OW285188.1:28186432-28454911 GCA_935421135.1 Bugulina stolonifera
TTCTATGACTATCAAAAGTGTGCAAATTACTAATCACTTGTTTTATGCTTATTCAATTAGTTCAAATAAGTAAACCCTTTGATGTTGGGTTCCCCATAGTCTGTATGTTTGAATAACTGAAAAGATTAAATTAGCTAGGGTGTGAAACACATGCCAATTGTGATTAGATTTAGAAGGGCAAGGTGCTCTCTATGCTACCTTTTTAATCACAGGTGATATTATATACAAAGTGCTCTCCATGTTAAGTACTTTGTAATCATAGGTGCTACAGTTGTATGTACATGTAGCTACAATGATATATGTATGTACATGTAGGTATATGTACGTACAAGTATAATGTATGTTACATGTTTGTGTTATGTGGACCTTTAAGGTTTAAGGTTGAGGCAGATATACTAGGGTAGGTGTAGGTATAAGGTAGGTGTAGGTATAAGGTAGGTGTAGGTATAAGGTAGGTGTAGGTATAAGGTAGGTGTAGGTATAAGGTAGGTGTAGGTATAAGGTAGGTGTAGGTATAAGGTAGGTGTAGGTATATAAGGTAGGTACCAATTGTCAAAGGATGGAGTGACATACACTGTGTAAAGTATCACAATACCTGTAGCTCTGCTGTTGCAATATTATACTCATTCCGTACTGATATAATCAATGACTTACTCATGTTTTGTCAATAATGGATTATATTGTATTTCTATTTGCTCAGTCCAAGAGTGTCATGTGTATTATGTTTATATTAATGAGAACTGTTAGTGTATAGTGTGTGCCATAACTTGATACAATAGTAACTAATTACTCTATATTACAATATACACTATAATATGTAGGTAGTAGGTATATATACCTGTATATGACATGTACTCTGTAAGCATAACTATTAACTATACAGTATATTTCCCACTCTGTTCATGCAGGTTCGCTAACTTCAACGACGGAAAACTGTGCATAACGGCATGACTTTAGTACAGGGTCCACAGCAACCGATTAGCAGAGGGTACTGCGAGGCTTATACCTCCCTCCCGTTCAGACACCCTCACAGCGTTGTTAGCTCCAGGCTAGAAAGAAGAAAGTTTAACCTACTAGTACGTCTGCCAGACGACAATCTCACTCGCATAAAAAACCTGAAGGATGGAGCCTCTATCAAACAGGTAGGTTATGTATACCTTAGACAGTATACAGGTAGGATATGTATACCTTAGACAGTATACAGGTAGTATATACATGTATATACCTTAGACAGTATACAGGTAGTATATACATGTATATACCTTAGACAGTATACAGGTAGTATATACATGTATATACCTTAGACAGTATACAGGTAGGATATGTATACCATAGACAGCATACAGGTAGGATATGAATGTATACCTTAGACAGTATACACTAATATGAGCTAATACTGTGATCCTAATACAATATGCTAATACATACATGTACAATGTAGATGTAGATGGGTTTTCTTTGGACAATGTTGCACATTATATAGAAGTTGTCCTCTCCCAATGTACTTTATAAAAATGAAGAGAGGACAACTTCTTATTGCCTTCAGTGCCACTGCTTCACAAATAGAATGTTCAGAGCAAACCGGCACCCCATCTTTTGAGTTAATATGCAAAGACTAAAATATTGTTCGTTCAAGTCTCCTGTGTCGCGGAGAGCTGTTGTGATTAACTGATATTATATACAACGACCCCAATTATATACATGTACATGTAATTAATTAGAAATCTGCCTTAGTCATTGGCTGAATATGAACCAGTGCCACTGGTGGGCTGGTACTGTGCCTTACTTATACAGCCATCATGTAAATACTAGCTAGAGTATGTGTAGTGGTACTATCCATCACACGTACTCCGTCACTCGGCTATGTAAATATATACTGCAGGTAAAACAACAATAAATTTAATCATTTAAATATATACTGCAGGTAAAAAAGGTTCTTGAGTTGACATCAGGTTTTCCGTCGCCTACCTACCAGCTACATGACGTGGAGGGGTATCTTATTGACAATGGTGCTATTCTAAGGTAGGATCACTCTCACCTAACTATACTACTAGTAAATAAATTGATGCAATACAAACAAGTTTAGTAGCTTTTGTACATACATGTACATCGTATATGTACAATAGTATTATATAAACATACATGTAATTGCATTATTTGCTGTAGTTACATGTACTTTGCCATTGGTGAAGGACCTTCCCCACCCCAAACTAGAAAAAATTCTGATCTCTTTAGATCATTGCTTTCTTGCCTGGGATTAAAGTGGGAGTAGCACCAAAGACTGAGTAGTCTTCCTGAGTTGTCCCCTCTTGTATGAGCAGAGAAATATAATTGGAAACCATTCATGCCAAATTTAGTTATTTATTTCTCTTTCACCGCTAATATTGTTTTACCACAAGTAGTTACATGTATGTGTATTTTGGAAAAATACTGGAAAATAGAACACCCACTACCTCTATACACTCATGGGAGTTTTTAGAAAATATGAAGAAGTTGTCTTGTCTTGTAGTATACCCTCAAATAAATGAGGTTTTCTTGCTAATTGCACTTCATTGATGTTTGATATAAAAAAGACAAGTGAATATAGGTGGCCAAGTATCATGTTATCAAAAGTGTAGAAGGAAATTATCAACTCTTGGTTAATAGCAAATTTATTGAATAAAAGCCTTTCCATGTGCTTTATAACAAGATTAACTGGGTTACTCAGATGACATAGACTGCCTTTGTTTGAGATCCATTTGTGGTAGATGACATCATCTGCTGCTGCACTGGCAGACCATTTTGAATTGCTCTAAGCAAGTACTATTCAACAAGCTATTCAGCCTTTTGATTGGTTTTGGTCAATTTTGGAAATACTCCCTCTTTAATAGTGGGAAGTAAAGCTGGTAAGTTCATATGAACATAATTATTTAATTTGGCATAACTTTCTCTAATATTCACACGTACCCATAGGTTAGACGACAATATTTCTGACAATAGCATACTGAAGTTATCTCCCCTTCCACCATATGATGAGGCATTACAGGCAGTTACAAGTGGAGACAACACTCTCAAAAATTCTCCTGTTCTCTCTAATAACAAAGCAGATGAGAATACCATATTCAACCTGCTGTATATGGCATGCTATGCTGGAAATACTCAAGATTGCAGGAATTTAATCTGTTCATATGGTAAGACAACTCCTCCCTAATCTGTTCATATGGTAAGACAACTCCTTCCTAATCTGTTCACATGGTAAGACAACTCCTTCCTAATCTGTTCATATGGTAAGACAACTCCTTCCTAATCTGTTCATGTATTAAGACAACCCCTTCCTAATTTGTTCATATGGTAAGACAACTCCTCCCTACTCTGTTCATATGGTAAGACAACTCCTTCCTAATCTGTTCATATGGTAAGACAACTCCTTCCTACTAATATCCATATCTGAAAGCAGTTTGAACAGATTCACTAACACTTTCCTTGCTGTCAGACTCTGCTTGCTGTAAACACTGTAATCTACAACTAGGCATACAGTAGATACTCTGTATATTATACACCAGCCACAATGATGCTAGTAGGGGTACTATCATACATGTGGAATAAACGTTATTTTAGGTATAAGTGTTACTATGGCAACCGCCAATGGGAACACACCATTGCATGCTGCTGCTGTCCGAGATCATGTGAACACATCAGTACTGCTATGTGAGCATGGTGCAGATATATACCAAGTTAACAAGAGTGGGAGTAACCCTCTAGATGTAGCCCTTGAGTTTGGATCCTTCACCTGTGAACGTCATCTTAGGTAGGGGTCTCTACTACACGCTCGGTAATACTGCAATTATCCAGTCTTATATTATTTTATGAGCTAGATAATTTTGTGATGTTGAAGGTTATCACAGTGGGCTAGAAGAAGAGAAAGGATGACTAAAACGGAATGCACACCCACATACTCTCCAAACAATATAGCTTCCCCTAGTAATGCTCATCCCTCTAGTCGGGGCTACGAGAACAGGGAGACCAGAACTCTAACTACACAACAGACTGAAGAGAAAGCCATTCCTGCTGAATCTGGGAACAAGGAGACAGAGGAATCTCAAATAGATGAAGCAGAAAGAACAACTTGTAGCGAAACGGATAACAGAACCAGAAGTAGACTGAAGATTACTAGAGCCAGATCTGCCAACGTCAACCATAAAATGCCTCCATCAGCCACAGCTAAGAAGAAAGACAGACTTTCTAGAGCAAAGAGTGCTCCTCTTTTAAATTCGGAGGAGAGAAATCAAAGAATGTGCAAAAACAAAATAAACAGTTACGAGAATTCATCAGATAAACCCGTGCCCAGGTCACATGATCAGTTCAAGGTGACACGCCCACAGTATCTTCAGTATATAAAAAGTTCCACTGGGATTGTAGAGGAGGACTATTTTGCAGATATATTCCCCGAACAGGAAGAGAAGGCATCTATAGACTACAGGTAAGTCATGTTATACTACATACCTACATGTATAGACTGTTCAACTAACGTATGACTCTGAAGAAGGGGAGGTATGAGCCCAAATAATATTGCTGTCGATGAGCTACACGGCAAGGTTTCCTTCAACCAACCAAAATTGCAGGCTGGTAGACACCTAATAACACTAGTATAACATTACGAGTGTAACATCACAGCGGACAAATACATGTAGGTGCTAATTTCCACCACATGCAAAGTTGCTGAAGGAATAAGATGGGAATCACATATTAAATCGTTGGAAACTTCTTGAACTGGTATATAGTATACTAGTTAATACATGTACATTTGTCACTGATACAAACCTGTGCAATACTGTACAAACCTGTGTAATACTGTACAATACTGTCTAAATTCCTGTGCAATACTCTACAATTCTGTATGATTCTATGATGTATGCGACTAAACACTTCTGCTTCACCATGTCTCTATGCAAGGTTCATGTTTGCAGATCCTTTGATGATCAGATGAAAAGGAATGAAAGAATTTTTAAAAAGATGTTTAAAGAGTCTGGTATTGCCCACCAGGACTCAGACACAGACAGTGACGAGGAGAGAGTGAGACAGTTTGCCAACAAGAAGGCAGTAAGACGTTGGGTTAAAAAGAAGCAATCACAGAAAGAGGAGGAGAAACAGAAGCAGAGGTTGATACCATCATATCCATCTGGGAAACAGAGAGATCAGTGTCTAGGGGAGCTACTAATGATTGGCGACACTTCTTCTGGAGTGGTCAAAACTTCGGATCCCAACACTTATATTAGTGCTTACCACACACACAGGAAGGGAACCAGTTCTAAGTCTGCTAGATCAGCAACTTCAACAAAGTCACAAGCTAGTGTATGCGTTGATCCTGTTACCTATGAAGAGTGGGTTGACAGTAAACCTGAACCAACTAAAGTGAGTCAGAGGAAAGACAACTCTACTGCAAATAGAAAAGAACTAACTAGGAAAATAGACTATGAAACATGGCTGAACAATGCCAATAGCCAGACCAGAAAGCAGCTCCAACAGAGAAAGAGAGAAGAGAAGCAGAAAAAAGATTTTGATGAGTGGATCCAGGAGCTAAAAGATGAAGTTGGGACATACGATTACTGGAAAAGACGAAAAGAGGAGCAGTTGAGGAAGGAAAGGCAGATGCAGATGAGACAAGAAAAAGAGATGGAGAAGAAAGTGCAAGAGAAAGAGAAGCGTAAAGAGTTGGCAAAAGAGATTTATAAGAAGTGGGTTGTTGATAAAGAGTGGGCAAAATTAAAGCAAGAGGAGAGACAGCTTAGAAGAGAGAGGAAAGAATTGGACAACGCAAGGCAGACTAAGAATAGATAAAACAGTCGCTACTTCCTTGTGATATTTCAAACCCAATTCCAAGCAGTATTTATGCACAGAACAAATACAATTTTTCTCTGAGTTGATATGTACACATGTATATACATTGTAATAAAAACATGAAGGGTAAGAAATAGAGAACACATTAAACCTCAGTATACCTCATTAGTAAGAGGAGATAAATCCTACTCCACAACTAAGGCATATAAATGGGCAGTCAAGCTACCAAACTACTAACTACATAACTGCAGTTGTACTCATGTATAACTACAGGGTGTACTCATATATAACTACAGTGTACTCATGTATAACTACAGGGTGAACTCATGTATAACTACAGGGTGTACTCATGTATAACTACAGGGTGTACTCATGTATAACTACAGTGTACTCATGTATAACTACAGGGTGTACTCATGTATAACTACAGTGTACTCATGTATAACTACAGGGTGTACTCATGTATAACTACAGTGTACTCATGTATAACTACAGTGTACTTATGTATAACTACAGTGTACTCATGTAGAACTACAGGGTGTACTGATGTATAACTACATGGTGTACTCATGTATAACTACAGGGTGTACTCATGTATAACTACAGTGTACTCATGTAGAACTACAGGGTGTACTGATGTATAACTACAGTGTACTCATGTATAACTACAGTGTACTCATGTATAACTACAGTGTACTCATGTAGAACTACAGGGTGTACTGATGCATAACTACATGGTGTACTCATGTATAACTACAGTGTACTCATGTATGACTACAGGGTGTACTCATGTATAACTACAGTGTACTCATGTATAACTACAGGGTGTACTCATGTATAACTACAGTGTACTCATGTATAACTACAGGGTGTACTCATGTATAACTACAGTGTGTACTCATGTATAACTACATGGTGTACTCATGTATAACTACAGTGTACTCATGTATAACTACAGTGTACTCATGTATAACTACAGGGTGTACTCATGTATAACTACAGTGTACTTATGTAGGTAATTTATTTCAAGTATAACATCATAATAAAATAATAAACATCATGAGTCACTATTTACAGACATGTTTTAAGAGTGGAGAATTTGGCCTGGAGTTGACCAATATGATCGACTTACAACATATTCATTCCAGCTGACTACCAGGAAAGCAGGACTGTGGTTACAGATATAGATATATAATATCTATGGTTACAGAGCAATAAGGTCTACTTAGTCTGCAAGTAGATAGACAACTGTACAGTCTGTACACTAGTTACACGCTAGTAGTCTGTATACTAGTTACAGGCTAGTACTCTGTATACTAGTTACACGCTAATAGTCTGTACACTAGTTACACGCTAGTAGTCTGTATACTAGTTACAGGCTAGTACTCTGTATACTAGTTACAGGCTAGTAGTCTGTATACTAGTTACACGCTAGTAGCCTGTATACTAGTTACACGCTAGTAGTCTGTATACTAGTTACACGCTAGTAGTCTGTATACTAGTTACAGGCTAGTAGTCTGTATACTAGTTACAGGCTAGTAGTCTGTATACTAGTTACAGGCTAGTACTCTGTATACTAGTTACAGGCTAGTAGTCTGTATACTAGTTACACGCTAGTAGTCTGTATACTAGTTACTCATGTTAAGCTGGATACAATAAGCCTCGGCAATGATTACTAAATAGATATTGTCATTCATAAGGTGACACATTATTTCTTCTGTACAGGCAGGTAAAGCTTAAATTCTGGTGGAAGCTCATCTTCAGAGTATAGTCTATCAGAGAAGTAAACGCGTCTAATCCTGCAGTTAGCGTGAATCTACAAGATATACAGTTACAAGTTAGGGGTGCTTCTACACACCCCTTCTCTCTCCCCTTCGCTAACCACTGTTAGTAGGTCTACCCTAACAATAACAAATATTGACGGACTTTAGTTCCATGATCCAGCTATCATTAGAGCAAACTGTTATGGCAAGTTTGGAGTTAGATGCTGAAGTGGAGAAATTTAAGATAGCCTTTGTTCTTCACCAAAACTGAAGCAGGAGAAGTTGTCTTCTCTATATTTTGTTGGTCGACCGCCCTTACCCCAAACCCCAACCGCACACAAGGAACTAAGTCTATCTAAATTTCTCCACTACTGCACCTAACAGCAAGTTTGAGGATTTCCAATTCATCAAATTGAAATTTTTCTGCTTGTCGTTACACATATCGGCCGTTTATTTGTTGACGGGCCTAACTTAGTACCTAGTTCACCAGTACATCTACAGCACATTGTAGACATATATAAGAGGATAATAATATAATTATCATCAGATGACTGTCACAATTTAAACTACACAATGTGTGCTGTAGTTACAACACAAAGTTGTCTCCTCGCTATTTTAGTACGTGGGTAGGCCCATGTGTAGGTTATTATTTGCTGCTTTCCTAATAAACCACCGCACGAGTTGCACAGGCCATTTCAACCATAATATCAGATCTACACTGCAGATACTTATTCTATACGCGCCAAACAGAATTAGCTTATTATGGATGGAAACTATCTGTAATTTGGTCATTCAATAATGAAACAAAAGTTGAAACTGGCAAGGGCTCTATTAGCCAAAGCATAGCAATAGTCTCCCATATAGTCACACTATTAGACACTACTAGACACTACTAGACACTATTAGACAAGTAGGAGTAAAGTAGTGAACATAGCCTACCTGTACTCTCAGTGTCTCTATATAGTTTGTACCGTAGGCTCTGCGTGTGAAATCTGAGAGATTGAACTGGATTTGATTCCAGCCGTCATCTAGTCTCATGGGCATAGTACAGATGAAGGGCTTCACTCTAGTAGTACTCTGATAGTTACTTGCTCTGAACCTTCTCCGCACATTCTTATCATCCAAAACCTGAACACCAATAATGACATAATGTAGCGAGTATTCCATAAAGTATTCTAACTACTACACAGTGAGTATGCCACATAAAATGCGACTACAGGAGATACCATTTGCTTAATTTACGATGACGGAGCCTCGTTCTGCGCCCAAACGGCAGATCTACTTTCAATTTATCGGCATCTAATGCAAAGAATAGCTTCACAAGAACAATCAAGTATCATTGGCCGATCAGATAACTCCAAACTTTAGCCACACCTCTACAACCAAAATTTGTTAGCATGTGAAATTCACCGAAGAAAGTTAGCTAGCTGCCTGTTACTTTCCTAACACTTGGCTGAGCACATTAGGTACACCTGCTATACAAGTGCCTGGTATACAAGTACCTGCTATACAAGTACTTGCTATACAAGTACCTGCTATACAAGTACCTGCTATACAAGTACCTGCTACACAAGTATCTGCTATACAAGTACCGGCTATACAAGTACGCTACATTACTCACTTGTACTTCAAACGTGAAATATTTCTTCAGATTCTTAATGATCATTACTAGGAACGGGAGTTTAATTCCAAGTGTCTTACGAGCATCGGCAGGACAAGTGATGAAGGTAGTGCTGTAATCACATGTACATCATAGTATAGCACATGTATATCACGTGTATATCACATGTATATGCAGTACAACTTAGAGCATGATATGTATAACACACACAATAATATCCTAGATTATATAGCAATACATCACAAGTGTATATATACAATAACATGTCCATAACCAAGTTTGTAAATTAGTAAAATGGATGTGCCTGAAAAAATTGTTTTGATTTTGTTCTATCAACAAACAAGACAATTAGAATTTTATAGAATGCTAAATAATGCTATATAACACTACAGGATGCAATAGGCCTAATGTAAAACCATCCACCTTTTATCAGTAACAATATTTGGTATCTTTCCACGCTGTAGAAAAGCTAAATAAATGTTAACTATTTTATGACAGTTTTTAAACACATCCTTATCAGATTTTGTGAATTTGTTATCGGAAGGTAAAATTATACTTCACCTACCTCACATTGGTACCTGCCAACTCCAACACTAAAGACTGGATATCTGTATCAGTGATTCTCTTTATATGACCATTGCGAACCTGAACATAGAATAAGCTACATTGTAATTATTGCAATGAAATAATACAAGCGGATGAACTTCAAAAGTAGTAATGTTTAATAAATTGTTTAAATTTTAATATTTCTATTTTCAGCAATCGATACTTCATTGTTCAAGTAACGTATTAAATAATGGGAAAGCTATGACATGGGCTACAGCTGACCGTCAGCTGGTTGACAACTACCTTTGTATCAACAACACAACAGCTTACAGACATACTATTTTTCGCTGAGCGCAATTGGGCAAATACTTGACCTTACCCAATGTGGTTACTAAGCAACCAGAAAATCCCAATCTGAGGAAAAATCAACGACAAAACATGAGGGTGCACACTTGCTGACCATGTACACTGCAAAAATGAGGTGAGTACTCTCGTGTACCTTCACTTTGAACACTGTAACTGGGACTGTGATTGACACTCCCAGCATGACACATGCCAATGCCCTAATAGTAGGCAGTAATCTAGTTGTGATACTCATACTGGTGACTGGTTTGATAGTCATTCGCGAGTGTAGTTTTTGTCTGGTACATTAACATTGTAGATTAAATACGAAATTGGTATATATTTATTCAACTGAACTAATCTAATCTAATTCAAGTCTGCGAATCTCACTTGATCAACATGGAATGATACATGGACTTACTCACAGTCACCTTACCAGTTACTTCACTACTTACCTTTTTATCCCATATCTGAAGAGGTTTGCTACCTATACTGTACAGTATGGATAAAAACCCGCTCTGAAATGTATTCTTAAACATTTCTTTTCCAATAAAAATGCTTCAAACAAATCTACAATGACATTAAATTTAAAATCAGCTATAAGGCTGAACAGCAGTCTTTTGTCATATCACAAGTAGTGGTGACAAATTTTCTATTTCACTCATTTAACATGAGTAGCTATGGCGCAACAACACATTGTTGCTAAGAATGCAAACAAAAGCTTTATATGTTGAAACTACAAAAATATTTTAATTAATACTAAGATTCGATTTGTTTAGTGTTATACTGTAGTTGTATTGGTAGTGTGCTTTACTTCAAAATATTTGAATTATATCAAAATTTTCCATTTTCGTGTTGCGTGCTTATATTTCGTAAGAAAGCTTTCAGCGATCCAACGTGTTTACAGATTCATCACATTTCCGTAGACTTGGGCTCTGGGAATATTTTTGTCTTCCGTGGTTTCTCGATCGAGTTCATAGAATTACCTAATTCTATGATCGAGTTACCTTCTTTGCTCTCGTCCATCATAGTTCTCGTGCTATCAATTAAGACTGTGTGAGAGGTAACAACTCCTCTCTTTTCTCGAAGACGTCCATTCAATGGTAGGCAGGAACATTGTTCAAAGAGCGTTGCATTGTCTACAATAAGTGAAAGTTGTCTTCCCCCAATCCGGTCTCCTGCAGCAAAGTCATGAAAGAACAACTTCCAATTCAAATAAATAATCTGATATTGGACAAGGCATTGCATGGCAGTGATTGCCTGTGAGGTGTGAATGCCAATATCATAGAGAATACCACACTGCAGTGAATGCAGTCAGTGAAATGGAGAATAAACTGTCCATATTTTATGTATAGCCAGGAAAATACCACATCAGGCTTACCAAGTCTTCCTGATTCCGCAAGAAACTCCTTGATTTTCAACTCAAATTTTTGTACCCCACCCAAAATGGACACCTCCACCCAGTGCTCGAAGTGTGGTTATACAGAAGTACACGGTGTGCAACCACCTCAATTTTAGTGGGTACACCGCCAACAGGCGTGTACCCTCATGTTAACGACTATGTTTTCTCTATAAAGTTACTGCTGATATAATAGTGTAATGGTAGAGTGCTCAAATTTCATTGATAGAGACATGGGTTCGAATCCTACCAAAGCACAGTTTTCTTTTTCGTTTTAGAAACTCACTAATTTGTTAGCTATAAGATAATTACTCTCATCTAAACAATATTTAAACAGATGTCACCTTTCCCTCTCTAGATACTCAAAACCCTCTAGGGTTACCTATTATAACATTTAATTGTAGTGAGAGCACTTAGGGCTCTCCAGCTGTGCATAGTCTGTTGTAATAGTACGTGTAATAGTACGCTGTCTGTAGGTCCTGTAGGCAGCATCTTAATCTCCAATATATAAAAGCTGTGCAGCATAGATTCTGTTTCTCTGGTCTAGAATGTTAGCTGTGTAGACTTCATATTTTACTATCTACAATAAGATAGACATTCCCACATATAATATCCTTACTCCTAGTAGCACATATCCATCTACGCTGCACACTATTGTAGTTTTGCTTAGTTTTACTGTAGTATTGTACTGGCTTTTATTTGGTTTCCAGTTTTTTTGGTTTTTTGCCATTTTATCGCTTTCCGGTAGCTTACATAATATGTACATGCAAATATATATGTACACGTAAAATACTTATCTATGTCTTGATGTATTTTTAGCAAGGAAATTGTTTATGAGCAGTCAGAGACATATATTGTAAAACTACATCATTATATAAAAAATGGCCAAACCCCTAACATTATCTATGTCTATTAGTCTACTTCTGTCTCTTTAGCTTCTATATTTTATTTCTGATTCAGCACTACACTCTCAGTCTAACACTCCTCTACCTCACAGTCTACTATCTATACTGTGCCACTCTACTATCTCATACATGTATATGCTATACTCTGCTCATTACTATGTATAGCACTATCTGGTTTATTTAACCAATCAATCAATATTACATCTTTGCTCAATGTGCAAGGCTACTGGACCTGTTATAGGGGTTGTGCTCTCTCTGCTACTAGTGTTCAAGTGTAGGCAACTCGTTTTTGGCGTATTTAGTTTTTGATGTTGGTTCCCAGGTGCGGTGCAGGAGCCTTCCCTTGTAAGGTATGAGCTATAACATGTGGCATGCAGTTTAGTAACATCAATTGTGTTCTGCACTTTATATAGCTTGATCACTCTTGTGATCATACTTGCCAAGTGTCCAGATTTTGTCAGGACAACCCCTGGCTTTTGTGCCTGTCCTTACTAATTTTCCAGCTGTCCTGATTTTTCATGTATGGTGTAAATGTTACCAAACCTCATAAAATACAGGATGCAACCTAAAATAAGTCATTTGCATTGAAGAAAAGATCTTACAAGCCACTAAATAACACTAAAATTGATAATTAGGTACTTTTCTGTGATAAGTTTCCTTCAAATTACATCCAGGGGTTTTGAGCCAAAAGTCCAGATTTTTTGCTCTTGCTCCTTGGCAAGTATGCTTGTGATTCCAACACCCCCCCCCCCCCTCCCAGATATACATGTACTGTCTTTGTTAATGTCTCTGAATCCAGACTAAGTTTACTATTGTTGAGAAACACAAAAGGGAAGCCATCTTGTCCAGTAAGATTTATTTACCAAACTTGAACGTAAACAATAGAATAATTTCTTTGGTTAAGATTGCTAGCAATGATGATTGTAAGAACTTATATACAACATTATCATGAAATCATCACTCCAGCAATCCTTCTATTCCATTGTAATAAAATCCAACATGATAATTAGATATCTCTTATTACATACAAATAAACATACATGTAGGTTGGCCAAGTGGCACTGTTCATGTCCATATAATTATCTACAGTAGAACTTAATCCCTCCTTTATCAGCTCAAATAAGACTCTTTGCAGGCTTGACAGGAGTCATGTGCTCTTGTTAACATAAGATATGAATAGTATCTAAGAGTTGAGCTACAATGTGAAGTTGTCTGCACCATATCCCGCCTAGCTAGATGGTAACTCCACAGAACTGTAGCAGTTCCACACCAGTTAAACCATTCTTAGAGAAGGGTTATTGCCCTGTTAACTGCATATTACAAACTTGAAGTGATTTTAAAATCAATATTAGATAGAAAATGGGGTGTGGAGTTTTATCAGTCTTGTTACATGGAAATAATAGGAGTGACTCACTAGCAGTAAAGAGAGGATGACAAATCCACATTGTAATAGACACATTGAGTTTATATCACATGGCTGCGTGTGCCTGTGTGCCTAGTCCAGCGAATCAAATAGCAGCAGTGAGTAGAACAAAGATGCTGATTGGGCACTGTCAGCACCTGATTGGATGAGCATTGAGATGCTATAAATAGTCTCTATGCAGCATTGTACGGATGTCTGTCTGTCTGCCTACGAGGGAATATTCTATCTAGTGTGTGGTGGACTGTAGTGTAGAAGAGATGGTGGTGTCGTGTAGGTGATGCCTATTCTCCTCCTGCAGTTACTCCACTAGAAGTGCCCTGACCAGATGAAGGCACCGGGGAAGAGTTGTGTGTCTGTGTGTCTCCCTTCACTCTCAACCCTTGTTCCTTCACCACTGGGACTATAAAATATAAACAGCTATTATGTAGAGTGTAGACTGTGTGGAGTATAGACTGTATAGAGTATAGATTGTGTAGAGTATAGACTGTGTGGAGCATATACTGTGTTGAGTATAGACTGTATAGTGTATAGACTGTGTAGAGTATATACTGTGTAGAGTGTAGACTGTGTAGAGTATAGACTGTGTAGAGTATAGACTGTGTAGACTGTAGACTGTGTAGAGTGTAGACTGTGTAGACTATAGACTGTGTGGAGCATATACTGTGTAGAGTATAGACTGTGTAGAGTGTAGACTGTGTAGAGTGTAGACTGTGCAGAGTGTAGACTGTGTGGAGTGTAGACTGTGCAGAGTGTAGACTGTGTGGAGTGTAGACTATAGACTGTGTAGAGTATAGACTGTATAGTGTATAGACTGTGCAGAGTATAGACTGTGTAGAGTATATACTGTGTAGAGTATAGACTGTGTAGAGTAACATAAGATAATACATACAGAACGTATACAGCATATTACATCACAGTGAGCAGTATGTACTATAACATAAGAGAATACATACAGAAGTAAGGATGGTCCATAGCCTCTTTAGCCGTTAGTCTCTCCTGGTGATCGTATCTCAGAAGTTTATCAAGAAAGTCTAATGATTCAGGGGAGACAAGGTGCTGATTCTCACCATGTACAAACCTCTCCCATCTTTTTCTAGAATGTCTAAAACATATAAACATGCTATACAGCACTTAGTAGTATACATCTATATTGTAGTAGTGGTAATGTGCCATACATACACCGTATGCACGTACATAAATGTGCTTAACTGTTGACTATCAGCGTGCATACACACATACATTTAGTACTAACTAGGTCCTAGACAGTACTGGCCTGCACCCACCTGCCTAATATATCATTAAACCTTGGGTCAAGTTCAATCTGGTATTTCTCTATGTAGTCGTATAGCTCATCCGTACCGAGTACTTTAGCTATACGAACCAGCTGGTCATAGTTGTCATGCCCATGGAAGAATGGCTCTTTCCTAAAGATCATGCTAGCGAACATGCAGCCTAAACTCCACATATCTAACGAGTAGTCGTACATCTGTAAATACAAAACAATACCGCTCAATGTCTGCAAATCAAAAATGCATGTCAATTTTTTCAAACTGAGATTTTTTCATGTTGAAATATTTTTATGTTTAAAATCGTCTTCATGCGTTTTGAAGAGTGCATGCATCTTGATATTGGTACTAGTGATTGTCTATGTATCACCAAATCTACACACATTACGTATAACTCAATTTTAACAAATGCACCTTTCTACAGCTTTCCACGGACCCTACATTGACCTATGATGATTATACATGAGGCCATGCAGATGGTAAGGTGTCTAGAGCACAATGAGTGGACTGTATCTTCAAACTGTATCATACAAACTGTCATCTGGGCCTACCTTATTCAAACAGGGCTCTCCCTGCATTTACAATTACGCCGAGGACACGGGCAATGCATGATGACCAACAATATTTACAGTTAACTATTATAAAAGTCACGACAGAACTACATGTAGATACATACAAGCATTGAAGAAGAGAGTCATCATAGTAAACCTGTGTGTCCAACCACGGCAAAGGATAGGAGAGCATTTTAAAATAATCTCATAGTTACAATTGTGAGTGAGCTTAAATTGGGAGCTGATCAACCAAATAAACTACTACCATGTTGTCAGCTTGAACTCGAACTGTTAATGTGCATTTACAAGAATCTATACAATATCTACTGCTAAAACCTATGGTTTGGTATGTTACAGTATTATTATTAGTATTAATGCCATCACACATGTAAATAATATAGTGTGTATTTCTAGTAAACCTACAAGGCAAGCATTGAATTCCCAGCCTTTAAATGTATTCTACATATTATTATAACATATAAATGTTATACTAATATATCGAATGTTTTTCTGCTAACAATGACTGAATAAAGCACTGCATGATGACTATCCACCTAATCAAAGGGCGCCTTTCCCCAGTGATTTTTCTCAGCTCGGAAAGAGTTCTGCTGTTGCATTACAACTTATTTACTAATAATAATAACCATGAGAACATTTCTGTGACCCAGGCACTCATTTTCAGATCTCGTGCGCAAGTAGTCCTCAGATTAGGACGACTCAAAGGAGTGGAAGAAGTAGAAGAATCAGGACAACAAGACGTGTGGATTAAACAGATTAGACAAAAGCCTTGTCCGTCCACTCATTTGAGTGCCTATACCAATCTAAGGACTGCCTGGGTCACATTTATGACTATCCATTGTTTGGCTAGTTACAAAACGTTAGCTTCATTGATGGTTTGTGCTGTAATGACTGATAATAGCTGGATTACCATCTCAATAGCTGGAAACAATCAGATTGAAACTTCAACATTGAAATTTACTGGTTTCGTTGCTGAATTAAAATTTGTTAATGAACGTGCATGTAACTCCCAATAAATGGACGAATAAATGTCCAAGAATGCCGCGTAGCCAATCAATATTGATGCTGCGCTGTTCAGAGGAAGACGACTACGAACAAAGGTGCAAGATCCAAAAGTGCCAAATTTATCGAATTTACTAAAACACCAAAAGAAAATATGGAGAACGAAATTCTGGTTCAGATTATATCTTGTTTATATCTATTAAAATATTAGGAATAATACCATGGTAAATAAATACGAGTTGGGACCATTATTCGTCATAAAAACCACCATTTTCAGATGTCTGCTTGTGGTAGTGGAAGAAGAACCAACCTGATAGTCTACAAGAAGTTCAGGACCTTTGAAGTAACGGGACGCAACCCTCACATTGTACTCCTGCCCCGTGTGGTAGAACTCTGCCAGACCCCAGTCGATCAGCCGCAGCTAAAGTTCATAAAGTCAGCAATTTTGAGATTATAGTAGAAACAGGTCAGTATGTGGGTGAGGGCAATCACTACAGGTAGTAACACTATACAGCAGGTAGTGACACTATACAGCAGGACGTAGTGACACTATACAGCAGGTAGTGACACTACACAGCAGGACGTAGTGACACTACACAGCAGGACGTAGTGACACTATACAGCAGGTAGTGAGTTACATTATACTTAGAGCATGTCACCGAGGACTAGTCATTAGTGATTAGTCCTCATGCCAACTCTACACTGAATGAGCTTGCATAAAGAAATTCAACTGAATGCCGCTAGGATATAAATGCAAATGTACTCTACCAAAAAAGGCTATTAATGACTTACCTTTCTATGTTCATGGTCTATCATAACATTGTGTGGTTTTACATCCCTATGCATTATACCCATGCTGTGGCAGTAGTCTAGAGCCTGCAGTAAATATTGAAACAATATAGTTCTACTAAAACTGATATATAGCTGCAGTAGGATATCAGTTACCTTTGTCACCAGCCAATAAGAGCTAAAGTAATGATGGCAGGGTAGTCCTATAATATGATGCATCAGGTCTGGAATTGTTGTGAAAGACAATAACAGGTTAGACTTTCTCCACATTACTAAATGGAAGCAATCATAAAAACTCTTCTATTAGACTGTGAGTGGACAAGTGAGCAGAGTTAAACAAATATAGGGAAACTGAGCAAGCACCACGTAGATATTGTACATACTTAGAGTACAGCAGGGCTATTTATCAAGTGTACTGCATACTACGCTGTACTGTCTAGTAACAACATAAACTGTATAATTATAGTAAGAATTAAAATAAAAAACTTACCTTGAGAATTTCGTATACATAGAACCTGATATCAAAGTCTGTTAATGTCTGATACAATTGCTGCAAGTAAAAGTAGCATATAATTGGTTATATAAACATATAATATAATTCCAAGTCATTATAGATAGCTTTTGGTAACTAGGGCACTAGACATGAGCACCTCTAGGTACTAGCCAGCCGCAGTGCCACACCAGCAGCCACAGTGTCACATCAGCCAGCCACAGCGCCACACCAGCAGCCACAGTGCCACACCAGCAGCCACAGTGCCACACCAGCAGCCACAGTGCCACACCAGCAGCCACAGTAGAAAATTGCTAATCTAGACACACACCGTTAAGGCGTGTGCCAGTGCAGTAGTGAACTGACAGTAGAATATAGCAATATATTAGTGCCACTCCACGCAATATGACTAGCTATAGCAACTACATGTATTATGATTGTAGCAATATGTACATGAATATGTATTTGAGAAGCTATGTGCTATGCAGTCTGTACCCAAAGTATATGTACAGATTTGCATCAATTAATCAGCATAGTGGGAGTATAGTCTATAAATTTGTACTGTACTAGACACTGGACATACAGCTTACCTTGAAATCAGTGTTGTTCACATGTTCAAATACTAGCGACGGAGTTCTTGACTACAAAATACACAACATGTAATAGTATTTAGTGAGCATGGGCACTCACAAGCTATTGGTCACTACTAGAAATTGTCCTTTCTCAATCTACCTTCATCTCCTTTATTCTCCTAGAGTGACACAGTGATACAGATGGACTGTACTGAAATTTTGAGGTTGTAAACTGCATACACAGGTAGAAAGCCCAGTAGGCACAACACCAGCTGGGCTACATGACTTCATGTTCAATTTCAGTTCTGTTCAAACTAATTAAGTACATCGTTGTAGGGAGTGAATGCCAGACCACATTGTGTTATTATAAACAGAAAATTTTAATAGAGTTTTATCCTTGTTATACTAGGACTATCACAAAATGAAAAAATGGGTATGTAGAACAAATGCTAAATAGCATTCCTAGACAATAAAATTCACAATTAGTTACAAAAAGATCAAATGAGTTTTTGAGTTTGCAATTTGATTGGTCAATATGGGCTACTTGTTTATCTAATGCATAACATGTCCACTCACTAACCTGGTGTGTTGAACCTGTGGCATGTAGCCTAGTATTTTATTTTTGTCAATGTCTGTTTTATTGAATGAACAAAGTATTTGACTATAAAAGCAGCTGTGGCTACTTAATATTGCTGCTATGCTGTGTGGCAGAGTTGAGACAATCAAAGAAAAGTTTCGTGAATTGACATAAGAATAGGTGGAGATAACTCCTACTGAGGACATCGTTGTAGGCATTTCAGAAAGTCTGAGGCTACTTTTTTGCAGTTTAGCATCTATTGGCTACTATTAAAATAGTTTAGATTTGGTCATAGAGGTATTAAGTAAAATTCTAATGCAGTTGGGGTTTCTGTACAGCTCAACTTTTGGTAGCCAATATTGTTATTAGCAAACTAGTCAAAAAAGTAAATAAAGACATTTGAAATCATTTTTAAGTTCCAAATCACTCTAATAGTAGGGATGGTATCTCACCAAATTACTCATTTACCCATCAAAGAGAAATTACATGTCAGTAGAATCTGATAAGGTCATTGCTGTGTACATCCAGGTGATTGTAAGACAATAGCAACGAGGCATTATTCAGAATTTTAACGCAAATACGTTGAGGCTAACTACTATCACCTGTCAAAACGTCCGATATAAATCCAAACATATTGAAACTATTGCAAGCTGTCTACCAGAACAAATGACAAAAGCTGAATATTTCAGACACCATTATTAAGGCATGATGGACCGCAAAAGTAAGTGCTCATCTCTCAGAACTCCAGCTACTTGTCAGCAGCAGGAGAAATCAGAGACAGATCTTGAAGGTAGACAGACGCTATCAGCAGCTGGAGTTCTGAGATATTAGTGACCGTAAAATGGATTCATAATTCAACCGCTATTGTTTATCAATCACTTGGATGTACACAACATTGTTCCCATGACTCTGTTCCCATGACTGGTTGACAGACTTCTTGTTTGGGTGTATAATTATACCAAATTATAGTGCTAATGTAACTGTGGGATGCACTACCCGATATTTCTAAACAAGATTCCAATTATTGAGGGATCACTGTGACTTGAACATCATGTGAACTACACTATAGTTATTGGTACGGTAACATAATCATATCTAAGTGTATCTCCTCTCCCAAGAGGAAAAATATCGAGAGGTATATTATTCTAGTACAACATTCCAATTTCAGGAATTTTTTGAATAACACATCAGGGTACAACATAGGCCAGTAGGAGAATACAATGGATTAGTGGTCTATAGCATACATTACTCACCACTGGGTCTTTAACAATGGCATATAGACGGATTATATTTGTACCACCTCGAAGGTTTTCTAGTATTTTTATTTCTCTCTTTATTTTTTTCTTTTTCACAGGCTACAACAGCAGATGATATTGTTGTGATGAGACACACAATATGTGTACAGCACACTTGTATATTTCATAGTTGGGAAAGAAAGAGATAAGAGTAGGAGACTTACTTTGAGAATTTTTGCTACACATTTGTCACCATTGGTTATATTGTATGCTTCGAACACCTCACTATATTTACCACGTCCCAACTTTCTAACTAGCTGAAAGTCATCTTGCGACCTGTTCAATATATTAAGCATAAAGTATCACTTCATCCTTGGATAAATACAAACAAACACCCGAGGTGCGACTTTTTTAAAATCTCAAAATTCGGAATAAACATTGGCAATGTGTTACTTGGGACTAGATTGTCCTGTGAGTTTTGTAGAATAGAATTTATCAGAGAACTACAACAGGATTAGCCTAATATTCAAATTGGATCACTTACTACTAGACTACTAGCAGACTACTACTTGTGTTCCTACCTCCATTCCACCACATATGACTCGTAGTCCCAGTACTCCCTTGGCCGATGCATATTTACATCAGCGTAAACCCGCGCAGTGCTCGGCCTGGGCGGCATAGCTGCTATCCACCGTCTCTTCTCTGACCAGACAGTGGCAGATGTATGTGAAGGTAGTGATAGTAGAGTAGTCCTGCTACTACTGCACCTCACTCCAACTTGTTGGCAATAAAAGCCCAGCAGCCCAAGCAAAGACACTTCCCTTCTCTTACGTCATCAACTGACTTTATTTTACCTGAAGGAATAAAAGCCTGTGATCAGGTACAACAGTGTATATTACCAGAACTATCCTAAAAGCTGATAGTGTTTGTGAGTTTTAATTTCGGAGAAAACATAACGAGTAACAAATTCACTCCAAAATTGAACCAACTCATATATTATTTCTAGCCTTGGTTTTACCCTGTGAAAATAACCCATCCCTGTTTGAGGTGTGAACCCAAGGTTCTATAATACAGTGAACACACACAAACTGGTACACCAGCTCGGTAGGTAACATACCACATAAAAAGTGTGGCCAAACCCCTATTAGGCAAGGAGAGCAGAAAAGAGTGTCTCGTGCACAGTTCAGTATGCAGTTGCTCTCCGGCTACCTTCTTTTTCTAAGGAGTATCTGCCTACTGTTAGGCAAATAGGTGGCGTAGAGCCCCAAACCCCAGTTAGGGGATGGGGTATTTTTGCTATGAGGAACTACATCCCAGGCTGCTCAGAAATTGATTTACTACATTGCAAGAAAAATATCCCATAGAGGAAATTGCTATTAAAATCATTAGTGAATTTGGCCATTTTCACGAGTTTTCAACTAAACTAAGAATGAGCAGGCCAACACAAGTGGTTCCCATGAAGCTTGCATTGTGCGTTAGCTTCACTGACTAATTGAAAATTGGTCTTCTGCAATGTTAAGAAAAGTGGTAAAAAAAACCCTACATAAACACCAACTTAAAAACATTTGTTCTCTTCACCATTTTGCCTAAACCACTACTGACAGCACATTCTCTATATTAGAATAATACCGGTTATGTTATTTTAGTCTTATTGTTACACATTGAAGTTTCTTTGTATAGATATGGGAAGATCCTAAATTATACAGCTGAGTAAATGAATGCATTGTAAAATGCTTATCACCATACTTTATTTGACAATTTAAAAACGAGTCGTGTAGCTCGATAACCAGGTTTTGGGTCAAGATGGGCAAACCTAAAAAAATTAATAAGCTATCTGGCTTACACCTCATTCAAATGTGGTCAGACATAATTCAACACTATTCCAAACTGCCTCCCTAAAGAGACGCTCAACAATATAATTACCATCAAATGTGCTAATCTCTCGGATGATTTCACCCATCAGAAGATAGTCTTAAGAAAACAGCCATGTTTGGCACTGGGTACAGCTTGTTTCTTGCGTGGTAATATTGTGATGTTTGACTGTGGCTAGCACACTTCCCTACACATCACATGTGCTGAAATCATCTAATAAAACCCTAGCGTCGACCTAACACTGCTAGATACCGATAGATACAGCTGGATTACAACCTTGTACAACTGACCAACAGGTCCAATGGGCTCCTATCATGTATATTATTGTGCATGTATGGGGCCGACCCCTGTTTCAAGTCCAAGCGTGTATAACTTATTGTGAGCTAACACTGGTTACTCTGGGCACTTAATTCCACAGACTGGAAGACTCCTAGGTAGTACTTTAGGTTTCTATCAAGAATGCAGAGCATGTAAGAAGATAGAGATAACTGTATTGCAATCCAAGTTGCAATTGAACAAAACAGAAAAATGTGACACCGTTTATATAAAACTGGCTCCATCTAGAGTCTAGCTAGAGGGACTGATGGGCCATCGATACCCAACTAATTATTCTTCAAAAACCTCAACCAATGCACCATCGGGAGGGATGACTTGGACATAATAAAGATACCTGAGGGGTCCAGCATAAAATTTCAGCCCTTACAAGTCAGTTGGAGGATTGTGATCTATGTAAACAATTAGGGCCTACTCTAATTGATTAATAAATATATGCTATCAGCTCTTGGCCCATAATGATTAACTGTACAGTCAATTCCAGTCAGCAATGAATTCAACAAAAGGACGCTCAACAAAACATACACATAATAATAAACTTGTACAACTAAAATATGGTCGAGAGATTGAAACTGAATTTCATGTAATTGTATTAGGCTACAGTAATGACACAATTCTACAAGATGTTATTACAGTAATAGAAGAGGATAAGCAAATATTAATATAATAAATCTATGCCATACTGGTCTCTTGTAAGACTACACTTGAGTAACTTGCTAAATTACTAATTCAAAAGAAGCTTTCCCAAACAACTATATTTGCAATCATTACCATTATTACTAACTACTGCTAGATTTTATTTTATACAATAACAAGTCACTATCTACTAATTGGCCTACAAGTACTATAACTATTAAATCTTAATTCAAATTTTTATTTTCTGTCAAATTTACAAGCATGCTAGAAGCTAGCAGCTAGTAATTAATTAAATCGTATAATAATAGTGATATTAATATCTTTCATTACCATGATAATTATGATAATCATTTGAGAGGCTTTGTGAGTGCCCCAATCAAAAAAGTATGTGCTCCTTTTATGCAACCCACTCTATTGCCCCACCCCTAGGTTGGCAGGTCTGTTTCGCTGTCTAGTGTCTTGTTAAAGAATAGGCTAGCCGACTATACTACACCTACAGCTAAACAAAAACAGATAACCATAATGAAATAAAAATGTAATATATGTAATCCATTACGGACAGTTTTCACTTATTTCATTTTACTGAAAATAAAATAAACTCGAAATAAAAAAATTAATTAATTTGAATTTCAGTTGAAAGATCTCAGCAATTTTACGTATCAAACACATCATACAGAACCAGATAGCACAATTGTTTACTTTTATCAATGCTTGATGGTACCCAGCTGCGTAGCTATGGCTCGTTTCTAATACCAAGTTGACCTATTGATGGTTATTTCTTATCACGCAAAATGTAAAATCCATTTATTAGTGGAAAATGGCCGACCACCGGTGGTGACGCGAAAACGAGGTGAACGAGGTCAGCATGGAGATTAGCCTCTAACAACCATTTCTCCACTGAAAACTTTTGAGGCAAACTTTTATTCTTTTTTTAAATTCAATTATTTACGATTATTTAACATTTATGCAAATGCCTAGCTAAATTTATGTTGACTATGATTTTTAAACATATTCAAGGTTTAAGGCTAGTAATGCTTATTTCCGGTATCCATAACAACGAGCTACAGAAGGGCGAGAGAGATTAGTGTGACTACCATACTTCTGTACTTTTCTTTGGCATTCACGTTAAAATGGCTGAATCAGAAACCATGAGTATTGATACTAGTAATGAAGCGCAAGATGATCCTCTGCAAGATTTACCATATGATAAACTAGAAGATCTGGTGGAAACAACTCTGTGAGTTCAATAGCTGTAGTGGTTGACCAACTCTAAACAAAACATTTTAATGCTCTGCAAGCTGCAATAGTTATAGACGGATAGAAAGAAATAGAATAAAAGTTGAAATAATGGAATCATTCTTGTAGTCTGTAGAACAGTAAACTGTATTAATAGTTATAATCTATATTATGACTATATCTGATGTGTGAATAATTATGCATGTACATGTACCTGTGACATTGTTTCCTTGTAACAATCAAGGGGGGGGGGATAAACTTTAGTTCAACAAAAATGTTTCACTGCCCAAATAGCAGCTTTCTGCCTGTTTATACTTTCACCAGGACTCAAGTGTCTCTAGTTTGCTTTAATTTTTTATTTACAAGAACTAGTGGGGTAGCAGTGGTGCTTCCTCACATAGCAGCCTAGTGGATGTCTCCCTAGTGTTTTTCGGCCCTTCAACGGAAAATAGTTGTTACAGCCTTGAGTATACTAGCAACAATCCAAATGTTGGCTACTGTGCCTACGCCTAGCCATAGTGCTTACTGCTAGAGGGAGGACGACTCACACTCTTGACCTAGCTGATACATGGGTAGGCTAGCACCGACACAAGTAGGGGAAGTGAATGGCGGAATACCACACAAGTATGCTTATATGGCACAGCACCCAGTGAGACTGAGAGCAGCATGGGTCACAGACTAGCATACCTACAGAGCACCTATTATGCAGTGAAGCTATGAGTTCTAGTGGTCAGTCTTGGATAACCCTATAATAATACTGTACCTGCAACACACCCCCAGTATAACAAGCTTGTATGTGTACTGTTTGCTGTGAACAGTGCAGAGTCACATACATGTATATAGAGAAAGAGATGTTATTTTATTAGCAATGAACAAGAAATTGAAAATCATAGCGTATTGACTCTCCTTTTATGCTAAAAGTGGTTTGCCCACTTCCGAGGTGGAGGTTACACAAATTAGGTCGGTGTCACATACAAAAGATTTGTTCAGACATAAAAGGCCAGTTATATAATAGTAACTACAAAAAGCCCCAGTGTAGTAAAAGGAATATAACACAACTTGAAGTACTTCACAAAGGATACAATAATACTAGTAATGCAAAGCACACATGTCAAAGCTCCATCACTAAGGATATCAGGTAGGTCCTAGTGGACATATACTCGTACATACAAGTAATCCACAATGAATAGGCCTGCACCCAAGACAGTAATGACATGCAGTCACTAAATACATGGACAATGTAGATACATGAATGTCCATGATATGTAAGTATTAGCATATTTAGTGTCTTTAGGAATCAGGTAGACTGTGTATAGCAGAACATATAATAAATATATCCAGGAGTGTAGTTAAGTAATTAGACAGAGGTTATATACAGGTGTATACAGACATTACAGCTCAGGCCACAACACTATGTGATGTATCTCAGTCATTGTGATCAGCCTTTTATCAAATATATATTTAAGATTTGTATTTTATAATTCATCATATGTTTGGTTTTCAGGAGATCCAATGAAATACTAAAGGCTGAAACTTCCATGTTCGAGAAGTATATGAAAAGAATTGACGTGAGAGATCTCGGTCCAGCACCACCGGCCAATCAGTCTCAACAAAACAGTTCTACAGCTTTACAGGATGCCCCTGTAGCTAGGGGTAACAGGTAAACTTCTCTGTCAATAATATTGCGACTACAGAAAGTTAGGACACTGGCCCTGTACAAGACTTGTACTAAAATGCTTGTCTAGCTCATCTCATGTGCTACAGGTAATATCGTACATGTACTAAGACTAATAAGGTGCATTCCATGTTCCTCAGTTACCAACTATGTTATTAGACGAAGATCGCGATCAAGAACTGATAGAGCCGATAAAATGCAGAGTTTACGCGCTGAACAGAAATGTGATATTGCTCAAAGAGAAATTGAGGAAATCAAGGAAGATAAAACAAGACACGAAGACGATTCAGAGAAGATTGTAGACAACTACAAGGTAATAAGTAGCCTAGATAAATGCAGAGTAATAAGTAGCCTAGATAACTACAAGGTAACAAGTAGCCTAAATAAATGCAGGGTATATAGCAAGTGGGATAGCTGTAAGGGTATATAGCAAGTGGGGATAGCTGTAAGGGTATATAGCAAGTGGGGATAGCTGTAGGGTATATAGCAAGTGGGGATAACTGTAAGAGTATATAGCAAGTGGGGATAACTGTAGGGTATATAGCAAGTGGGGATAGCTGTAGGGTATATAGCAAGTGGGGATAGCTGTAAGGGTATATAGCAAGGGGGGATAACTGTAGGGTATATAGCAAGTGGGGATAGCTGTAAGGGTATATAGCAAGTGGGGATAGCTGTAAGGGTATATAGCAAGTGGGGATAGCTGTAAGGGTATATAGCAAGTGGGGATAGCTGTAAGGGTATATAGCAAGTGGGGATAGCTGTAAGGGTATATAGCAAGTGGGGATAGCTGTAAGGTATATAGCAAGTGGGGATAACTGTAGGGTATATAGCAAGTGGGGATAACTGTAGGGTATATAGCAAGTGGGGATAGCTGGAAGGGTATATAGCAAGTGGGGATAGCTGTAAGGGTATATAGCAAGTGGGGATAGCTGTAAGGGTATATAGCAAGTGGGGATAGCTGTAAGGTATATAGCAAGTGGGGATAACTGTAGGGTATATAGCAAGTGGGGATAACTGTAAGGTATATACTGTATGTACTACGTGAGGGTAACTATTAGTATATACATATATGTATATATACTAAGTGAGGGCAATTAATAGTATACAATGTAGTTGTGGCTTTAATAGTGACATCACTGACAATGAATATAACATTTTAGGCAGAAATGGAAGAGGCTGAACTGAGACTGGGAGAAATACGCAAGTCTCACTATGAGTTTGATAGGGATATTGTAAAGGGGGCCGTCAATGCCCAAACCACCAAGGTGGTCTCTGAGAAAGTGTGTCGCTACTTTGAGGACAAGCTGAGAGCCAGGGTAAATAGGTTACATTATGTTCATATCTCTAAGCTGAGAGCCACAGTAAATAGGTCACACTATGTTCATATCTCTATGCTGAGAGCCACAGTAAATAGGTCACATTATGTTCATATCTCTATGCTGAGAGCCACAGTAAATAGGTCACATTATGTTCATATCTCTAAGCTGAGAGCCACAGTAAATAGGTCACATTATGTTCATATCTCTATGCTGAGAGCCAAGGTAAATAGGTCACATTATGTTCATATCTCTATGCTGAGAGCCAGGGTAAATAGGTCACACTATGTTCATATGTGTTAGATGCTCTGAAATCATTCAACTCCTCACAGTGTACTAATTTAATTTTTTTCATTGAATGCCGTAGCAAACTGTCAGCCAATTGCAGCCATATACAGTATATTATGATAAGAATCAGTGTGCTGCATACACATTTGAATGATTTTATATGAATTGATTGTGTTGTATTTATTGTACACAGATTCAGGTGTGATGAGGTAATACTCTACTCACCGACAAAACACACTGAAATGTGCAATCTGGTGTTGCCTTGATTTGATCTCCTTTTATGGGCAGCGTTTGTTACTTTGTTCACATTAAACACACTGGAATGTAAATGTTGATATGGACGACTTTTCACCCTACAAAGCAAATGCTCACTTATATTCACTGCAGTTAAATCAAAATAAAGGTTTACCAAATCAACCAACAATTATTGCAAATTGCGTTAAACAAAATTCCAGCAAGAGAAGATGATCATTCTTACACGGGTAGCTAACACTATATTCACTCAGTACCTCTCCAGTGTGTTTGTGTCATGGTTGTTTGATTAAATATTAATTTAATTTTCTTAAGAAAGTTGAATGTTTACAGATTGTACCTGTACATGTGCACTTCATATTGATGGAACTGAGGATCAATGATTTCCTCAGCTCCAACAATATCGTGATGTAACGGTGTATACCTACCCTTCTGATTCAGATCTATATTCATTAGTCTGGGTTCTTATAGGAAACTTTAGTAGGGAAGTTGAGGCTTAAGAATTCCACCCTAAAAGTTCAAAAGAAGAAACTGCACATGCAGCTAAAGCAAAAAGAGGAGATGGGGGAGGTGCTGAATGAGGTGGACTTTCAGCAGCTTAAGATTGAGAACAGTCAGTACCTGGAGAAGATAGAAGAGAGAAACCAGGACCTACTCAGACTCAAACTCATGGCTACTAACACTCTACAAGTACTTAACTCTTATAAGGTATATACAAATACTTAACTCTTATAAGGTATATACAAGTACTTAACTCTTATAAGGTATATACAAGTACTTAACTCTTATAAGGTATATACAAGTACTTAACTCTTATAAGGTATATACAAGTACTTAACTCTTATAAGGTATATACAAGTACTTAACTCTTACAAGGTATATATACTCTACAAATACTTAACTCTTACAAGGTATATAGACTCTACAAGTACTTGACTCTTATAAGGTATAATATGTGAACTCTCAATGAATTGCAGAAAAAGCTGCATACACTAACCTTAGAATCTGACCGACTGAAACAAGAGACGGGTTCGAGGGCCGAGCTGCTCACCCGTATTGATGCTGAAACTAGAATGGTTGAGGAAGAGAGAGCCAAGGCTGAACAGATCAACAAGAAGTACAGGCAGCAGCTCAGTGACTATAAGGTATCATGCATACATATTATGTACAAACAATACTATTATATACCTGCTACCTACATTTACTATGTAATCACCTATTACTCTATATGTACATACAATACTATTATATACCTGCTACCTACATTTACTATGTATTCACCTATTACTCTATATGTACATACAATACTATTATATACCTGCTACCTACATTTACTATGTAATCACCTATTACTCTATATGTACAAACAATACTATTATATACCTGCTACCTACATTTACTATGTAATCACCTATTACTCTATATGTACATACAATACTATTATATACCTGCTACCTACATTTACTATATAATCACCTATTACTCTATATGTACATACAATACTATTATATACCTGCTACCTACATTTACTATGTAATCACCTATTACTCTATATGTACATACAATACTATTATATACCTGCTACCTACATTTACTATGTAATCACCTATTACTCTATATGTACATACAATACTATTATATACCTGCTACCTACATTTACTATGTATTCACCTATTAGTCTATATGTACATACAATACTATTATATACCTGCTACCTACATTTACTATGTATTCACCTATTACTCTATATGTACATACAATACTATTATATACCTGCTACCTACATTTACTATGTATTCACCTATTACTCTATATGTACATACAATACTATTATATACCTGCTACCTACATTTACTATGTAATCACCTATTACTCTATATGTACATACAATACTATTATATACCTGCTACCTACATTTACTATGTAATCACCTATTACTCTATATGTACATACAATACTATTATATACCTGCTACCTACATTTACTATGTAAGCACCTATTACTCTATATGTACATACAATACTATTATATACCTGCTACCTACATTTACTATGTAATCACCTATTACTCTATATGTACATACAATACTATTATATACCTGCTACCTACATTTACTATATAATCACCTATTACTCTATATGTACATACAATACTATTATATACCTGCTACCTACATTTACTATGTAATCACCTATTACACTATATGTACATACAATACTATTATATACCTGCTACCTACATTTATTATGTAATCACCTGACAGGTACCAGAGGTAATGGAATACGTCACAGAGAAAGCTGATCTCTATGAACTAAACAAGAAGGTCAAAAGTTGGGAACGAAAAGTTGATATAGCAGAGGTTAGATCATCATATGCTTATTTCAATAAGTTATAAACAGCTATTATTATACTGCCCATCCATGACTTTATAAATAAGAGTTATCTGCTCTCCGTATGTACACAGGTTGGAATTGTCTACTCTTTGTATGTGTAATGGCTAGGGGTAGTTTCAGTGTATACAAGGACATGAGTTATCTGCTCTCTGTATGTACATACTATTTGTGTGTATAAAGGCGGTAGTTATCTATCCTTTGTGCGTACAAAGGCGGGAATTATCTATTCTTTGTGTGTACAAAGGCGGGAGTTATTTATTCTGTGTGGACAAAAGCGGGAGTTATTTATTCTCTGTGTGTACAAAGGCGGGAGTTATCTTTTCTCTGTGTGTACGAAGGCTGGAGTTATCTATTCTCTGTGTGTACAAAGGCGGGAGTTATCTATTCTATGTAATTGCACAGAGGTTATCTACTCTTTCTATTATATAATTTTACAACATTGCAGATGGCTCTGAACACACACAGGAAGACCTGGTCAAAGATCCAAGTGGAGAGTCAAGCTGCTTCCCAACTGTTTGCATGAACTTTGACCTGTACACTGACCTTGTTAACCTTGCATGAACTTTGACCTGTACACTCCCCTTGTTAACCGTTCATACAAACCCGGCCATACAACAATATTACACACAGCTCTGCCATTGATGCTACTAATGTCTAGCCTATATTGGGGGCATAACTCCTCACTGAAGTACTGTTGCTATAGCAACCAGCAGACGGGTATTATAGAGATGTGAATGAGGTGTACGTGTCAAATGATAGACATTAATATGGAAGCATGCAGTCTGATACTTAGTGTTTGTTCATATAATGCTAATCATGAGTTTTATTTCAATTCATTCTGTACTGCTACTTGGTAATATTAATAAAACTAAGATACTAGCTAAATTCAAGGAGTTGTTACCTCTTACCTCTTATACTACGACATTATGACATTCAATTACAGCAAGAAAATGGACACAGAGCACATTATATTGAGCTACTATTGGATGTTAGTCAATACCACAAATAGGGCTGCATCTAGTCATGAGTGAATGCTGCTAATGGTACATTGATAGATGCTGTGTACTACTAGCTACCCTTTTCAATTAGCCCGGAGATTTATACCTTATATATACAATGTATATTGGTATATTGTCATATATATTGATTATTAATTTATATCCCACTGGTTTAATTACTAAACCAACATACTAGAGATAATCCAATACAAGGGATAATAGCAGAGAGACAGTTAAAAGTGTTAACTCAGTTTCCAGTGAAAGGGCTCAGTATCAGGGTACAAGTATAAAGGTAACACATTGCTCCTTATACAGTGTGTTTGCTGTCTCAGTCGCTGCTGCCATAGAGGGAGCCACCTGATACTCTATCATTGTTCTCTCCATAATTGCATACCAACACAGGGTAGGATGTATTTGTATACAAGCTATTTATTTTTTCTTGTTAAACACTCAAACTATAGTAACAATCAAATGTTTAATTAAAGTGAAACCAAAACATCAACTACCTGTCAGCCTAGCTGCTGTTTATTTTAGAAACAAACTGTTTGTAGTGGAGCGCTTGTAGTGCATTAGTTATACTATTATTATAGTTACATGTATATAGGTATATACAGTACATGCGCATGTGCATGTACATGTAGCTATATAATTGATAAAGAGCCAACACATATGTTCTATGTATTGGTGTAGTGGTATAGAGTACACTGTAGTATGTAACTATAAGTGTTAGATGGGAACACAACTTCCTAACAGGTAGGCCCATTACTGTTATGTATTACCTGTGTTTATTATAATATACAACATGGCCTTCATTTTACACAAGTCATGTACATGTATATATAAACTATGTCTGTAAACATTCCTACATGTATTATAGTGGTATAGCGAGTTAGTCTGTGTTCCAAGCTTCCTATCTACCAGTTTGGGCACATCTATATTTGTAATCACTGGCATGGGAGATGAAGTACAGTACTCAATAATACAGAGTACATACACATAGTACATACACACAGTACATACACACAGTACATGCACACAGTACATGTACATACATGTATATCCACACAGTACATACACACAGTACATACACACAGTACATACACACAGTACATACACACAGTACGTACACACAGTACATACACTCAGTACGTACACACAGTATGTACACACAGTATGTACACACAGTACATGCACACAGTACATGTACATACATGTATATCCACACAGTACATACACACAGTACATACACACAGTACATACACACAGTACATACACACAGTACATACACACAGTACGTACACACAGTACATACACTCAGTACGTACACACAGTATGTACACACAGTATGTACACACAGCATGTACACACAGTATGTACACACAGTACTAACACACAGTACATACACTCAGTACGTACACACAGTATGTACACACAGTATGTACACACAGCATGTACACACAGCATGTACACACAGTACTAACACACAGTATGTACACACAGTACGTACACACAGCATATACACTCAGTACGTACACACAGTATGTACACACAGTACATACACACAGTACATACATACAGTACAAACACACAGTATGTACACACAGTATGTACACACAGTATGTACACACAGTATGTACACACAGCATGTACACACAGTACGTACACACATGTATATGCACTATATGTTGATATGAAAATATATGAAGAGTATGTAGCAGTGTTATATAATAATATACATTATTCACATAATATTATGATATTTATACAAATAATATTCACAGTATTGCCATAGCTCCTCTTGCCTCAAGTACGCACCTATATACACATTCTTATTGTACAATAGTATAATATCTGTTCGTATCATTTTAATATTCTCATATTCTACTCTATATAATATATAATGTATAAGGAATATAATACTCTTATATTTGACTATTTCATTGAATACACTAATCCTTAAGTTCAGTAACACTTGGATATTATGATATAAAGTACACACAATGAGAGCTAACTGACTGCTGACATATCTATACTCCTGCCACTTAAAACAGAACGTTATTTATTATATGCAAACACTTATCAGACAAACATCTTAATGGCCTGGGTTCCCATACCTACTGAGAGAAGTCACAATGCATTGCTGATGCATAAGAAGGAAGGGTGAACAAAAACTGAGGCTAATAAAAGTAATATAACTGTTGAATTGATAAGTTAATACTACAAGCACAATATTATTGACTGTTTGATTGCATAACTGTTCAGTTCATATCTCTACCAGTGTTGTGTAAGTATATACTACATGTATAGTGACTTACTGTAAGTATATACTACATGTATGGTGACTTACTGTAAGTATATACTACATGTATGGTGACTTACTGTAAGTATATGCTACATGTATGGTGACTTACTGTAAGTATATACTACATGTATGGTGACTTACTGTAAGTATATGCTACATGTATGGTGACTTACTGTAAGTATATGCTACATGTATGGTGACTTACTGTGAGTGCACACTAGATATAATAAAGTGACTTACTGTAAGTATGTGCTAGAAATATTTAGGTGTCTACTGCCATAAAGAGTTCAATGCTAAGCAGAGCAAAATGCAAACTTTAGTGAGAGCTGGATTTATGTGTTAGAACAATTTACTACTTAGTAGCTCCACATATTCATCATACATCAAATCATACAATAACATACATGAGTATGTATATATGTACATGGACTGCTGCTGCCCAGCTTTTACATGGTTTTGTTGCCGAATGTTTCATCCTGTATAATGTTTTTTATCCAGGTTCTTGTTGCCTGATCTCTGAACACTCCATGTGTATATTAGTATGTCTATATGACTGTGATAGTCCTTATCTCAAACCAACTTGAAAATTTTATTTGATGAGTGTATTTAAATATTTTAAAAGCATGAAACTACTAGTAATAACTAACAATTAATACATCTTTTAAACAAATCTAGTTCCACTACAGTTTCACATAGCATAAATTGCAACAAATGATAGATACGTTACAGTATAGGCTTCTAAAATTGTCCTAGAATGACAACACATTATCTCTCTCACTCACTCTCAGAGAATTGCCACAGTCATGAGGATTAGTGGACAAAAATAGCAGAAGGAAAGATCAAACACTCAATGATAATATCCTGTCCCACCAAATATGGTCAATTCGACGATCCCGATATTCCGCGGTTCACCGTTCCATCATCCATCTGCTGATGAGGCTTTGGACAGCTGTTAGACTGGTAGCCAGTTCACCGCTTGTACATTGTGTACCATGCAATATAAGATCTCGTTTACATACAATGTACATGCAGATACAACAGTTATACGGACCAGTTGTAAGGAACCGTCTCTTATATGTTTGTGGTACAACAATAACAACAGCCATATTTACACACAAGGTAGTATAACTCCTTGATTAATCCTGACAGTGTTTGGAGGCGGTTGATGGACAGTTTTTGGCCGGAGTGACCGATCTTACCTTCTCCTATCTTTGTATTGGACTCAAGGTGCATAATAATTAATAAGGTCCGTTTGTATAATGGCTTAGACCAAAGCTACATAATGTCGAAATTGATGTGGCAATCATGTCTAGGTGTGTGTTTCTCTCTTACTTCAGTCAGTTGACCACTTATAAGTCTGTATGTTAATGTTGTCAACTTTTTTACAAGGATGCATCTAGAGGTACCATTGGATTGGAAGAGGGAAAATCGATTTACATTTCTAGAAACTAATCGGCTCCCAAAAGACTTGAGAAAGAAGTTGTCACAGGAGCAAATGGATAGAATGCCATACAAAGATTGGTCACTTAGCCAATCGTATCCAAGTAGCTGTGACGTAACGCCAGCTAGTCATGTTCGGAAAACAGAACATCTGCGACAAATGTACCATCGTAAGACCAAGCTTTGGTCGGGATCAATAGCAAGACGTAATGAAAAAAGAGAGCTGGGACGAGTAGCAACAGCTGTTGACATTACAAAGTCATTGAATATCCCAACTATCAAACCAGACAACTTTTATCTAGTTATGGGTACATCGAATAATGATCATATACCTCAGACGTCTTCTGAAGATACCGAGGGGAGGTGTTATAGCAAACAGACCAACACACAACCATTCAGGCGTTCTACCAGTGAGTTACGTCTGGTTACGGGTCTAGAGTATCCATCTCTTAGAGTAGAATCTAGAACATGTGGGACTCTTGCCCTTCGTGGTAGACCATCTCAACCAAGTAGAAAATATACAAGTAGCAAAGTGGGCGACTTGGTATCAAATAGCTGCAGTGATAATGTTAATTCTTCAAAGCTGCCGACGATGACGACCACTCCGGTGATGACACAACGTATGCATGCAATGATCGGTAGCAAACACAGTGGTGCATTTGACAAATCAAAACTAGAACCAGATGAGATTGGAGAGCCTAAAAAAGTCTGGAACCAACCTGAATTTCAGCAAGAAATGGTTACCAGAGGAGTTCTATGCGAAGGCGAATTATGTGAAGAGAGAAAAGCAGGCAATTTGTCAAGGCGAATAGGCACATCGCGGCTGCCAAGTGTAACAAATCGGCAAAAACTTCGGCGACCTGCTACGTCTAATGTTAACGATACAGGAGACTGGAATAGACCAGGCAGTAGCGAAGAGATGGAAGACGGGTGTATGATTAGGAAACGTGTTATACCTAGTCTAGCTCACTTGACAGAGGTGATGCATAGCTGTAAAGCGTTCCAGGGAGTGGAATCTACAGATAATGACAAACATCGATATCTCTCTCAGGAATATAGTTTCCATGTCATCAACAAGTACCATGGGAACCAGATAGTTGTAGACTCTACAGAGTATGACAACTTTGCCAGGAAACTAATCAAAAAATAGCCGCCAGATGATAATCTAGCCCAGAATTTGGCTTACATTCTATCCAACAACTAATGTAACAGAATATGCAGTATACTTTTGTCTAGGTGAAAGGTACATCCTCTTGTACTACCTTTCTTATAGGGAAATGAAAGCAGTTACATGTATTTATAACATTGTACTAGTACTACCTTGCAGAATGCAAGAATCTGAACTATTCCAGGGGTAATTGTCATTCCCTATTCCATAAAGGAGCCGAACTCTAATGTGGGTCAAGGCCAGGAATGCTATTACTTCTTACTGTAAGGTTCAAACCATGCAATGTTGGTTTATCTAAGGTTGCAATTTTGTAGTATTAGTGCTGTGATGGGTTAATGGTCTCAATTTACTGTGGAGATAATTGACCAATTAAAGAGAATCTCTGAGGTGAAGGTCCTTGGTACACATGCATATAAATATTGTGTTGGTAGGGCTACATGTACATGTATACACCTATATAGAACTTGTCAGAATAATACAGTAACTACTAGACTATGCACTGAATTAATATATCAATTCAGTAGGCTAATTCACATTTCGTAAATTTCGAATAGTTCAGCTGATGGAAATGTCAGGAAATAAAATAATTCAAATCATTACCACTATCTAAATCTTATGGGAGGTGTGTCAAAATAAATACATCAATGTGATATAACCTGTAGTATGATTTAACCTGTAGTATGATATAACCTGTAGTGTGATATAACCTGTAGTGTGATATAACCTGTAGTGTGATATAACCTGTAGTGTGATATAACCTGTAGTGTGATATAACCTGTAGTATGATATAACCTGTAGTGTGATATAACCTGTAGTATGATATAACCTGTAGTGTGATATAACCTGCACTGTAGTGTGATATAACCTGTAGTATGATATAACCTGTAGTGTGATATAACCTGTAGTGTGATATAACCTGTAGTATGATATAACCTGTAGTATGATATAGCCTGCACTGTAATGTGATACTATTAACCTGCAAGGTGACATACTAGATAATGGTAAACATGCAGGGATATACTCTGTTGTAGGTCAACAAACAATCAAGTAATTGATAATATCAATATCAAAGTTTGGCTTAAAAAAGCGCTAAGTCCAGAAAAAAATAAAAGATGGAATGTTTGGTATCTTTAGCTGCTATTCTTTGCTTGTATCTCACTGCAGTATATTAATAGATGCACTGTACTAGACTTTAGGAGTAGCATGACTTCATTCCCTCAGATAACATAGAAACGGACTTGCATTTGAAATGTGATTTTATTAAATACAGTTGAATCAAAATGCTCAACAAAAATTGTATGAAAATAATCTAATAGAGCGGAATCACATAGAATGTAGGTCACCATTCAGACATAGAATGTAGGTCACCATTTAGAAAAAATTAGTATCATTACCGTAATGGGCAGGTAACATAGAATATAGTCGAAGTGACTAATAGTAGTGGACTAATTGTTTACTGGAATAATACATAAGAGAATATATTATATAATATACATGCACTGTATAATATGTGTACATGTATACTCTGTAGGGATATATGGTACACTTGTATAGTCAGTATAGTATAGAAGGTATTATATAAATATCACATGTATATTATATTCTATACATCTCATACAATGTCATGGCATGTACAATGTATGATAGACATTGTAGAGTATAGAATACATAAACTGGCATACTATACATGTCAAGTAGTTGTACATGTATATAATGTAGGGTAAATGGGGTCAGCTATTAATACCATAGATCAAGAACAATCACATGACCATGTATATTCTCACAATATCCGTACAATATTCCATAAAATTAGCTATAATGGGAGTTGTCAGCGCTACCTATGTTGGTATATCATGTTCATAAAGGAGTTTTAGTGACCTCAGCCCAAGGTCTACACTGTAAGTGTATAGAGTGACTAGTTGACTATAATATAATAACTAATAATAGTATAGCATCGACAACTTATACCAGAGGTTAGTAACAGCAGAGCAGTAGAGGTAATAGACTAGATGGTAGTGGTGTATGCGAGCTGAATTGCCAAACTAGCACATTACTACAGGAAACAGCAAGTAGACTAATCAAATGACTAGTTGATAAATTTTAGTTAGTCACTGACCATATCAACTAAACTACTATTGATACACTAAACATACATACATACATACATGTACATACTGGCAATAAAAGGCATATCCTTAAAATCCACACATTCATAGTACATAGCACTGTATCTACCAATCATGTCATGTTACAGCTTTAAAGAGGGAGTATTTCCAAAATTGACCAAAACCAATCAAAAGGCTGAATAGCTTGTTGAATAGTACTTGCTTAGACCCATTCAAAAAGGTCTGCCAGTGCAACAGCAGATGATGTCATCTACCACAAATGGATCTCAAACAAAGGCAGTCTATGTCATCTGAGTAACCCAGTTAACCTTGATATAAAGCACATGGAAAGGCTTTTATTCAATAACTTTTCTATTAACCAAGAGTTTATAATTTCCTTCTACATCTTTGATAACATGATACTTGGCCACCTATATTCACTTGTCTTTTTGATTTCAAACATCAAGGAAGTGCAATTAACAAGAAAATTTCTCATTTATTTGAGGGTATACTACAATGATAGGACAACTTCTTCATATTTTCTAAAAACTCCCATGTGTGAATAGAGGTAGTGAGTGTCCTATTTTCCAGAACTTTTCCAAAATACACATAACTACTTGTGGTAAAACGATATTAGCGCTGAAAGAGAAATAAATAACTAAATTTAGCAAAAATGGGTTCCAATTATATTTCTCTGCTCATACAAGAGGGGACAACTCAGGAAGACTACCCAGTCTTTGGTGCTACTCCCACTTTAAGCCATAAAAATTTTGATTTATTTCGTGGGAAATGGGGATATTTCAGTTATCTGGTATATACTGCACATATCATAACTACACTGCATTAGTGTAGCAAATATAAGTAATTAAAATCACATAATTCCTAACCCCATGCACCAGGTTGTATTCATTGACTAGCTGCTATAGAGCCCATGGGTGGAGTCTATATAATGTCTACATTGGTGTTAACCCGAGGCCCTGGATGTCTACACTCCAAGCAATGTAACATGTAGATCTCGTGGTAGCGCTCCACCTGTACAGAAGTGCGGGTGACTGTATCACCCTCCCTTAATATTGCAGTTGCTTTCTTCACCAGTTCACAGGGTGAGACTACGCTTTCACCTGCAAACAATGTGGAGTGTGTGTGTATAAGTGACTACCAGTATACAATGTGGAGAAATAATAACTACTAGTAGATACCCAGTGAAGTCTTACCCACAGCTAAGTGAACGGAACCATTCACCTCCGTAGCGGTCAGTGCCCATATCTTAAGGCTATGAACTGCCTTGACCCCTGGTAACTCAGACAGCCGACTGTGTAGATAATCATAAGAGATCTTTTTCGGACATCCTGTAAACAAAAGCACATCGCTAGCTGTTTACAATGTCTGAAGATACAATAGACATTTTCTGATCTTTGACCTACATGTGAATGTTTAGGGTCAAATGTGCAAATTTGGGTAATTATGGTAGATGGTTCCCAGAGTTGTCTGGCTAAGTTTAATCTGTTTGGTTTATTGATGGTTTGAGCTTACAATGACATAATATAACAGTTGGATTACCCACTCAATACCCTAAAACATTCAGATTAAAACATCAAAGTTGAAATTTATTAGGTTTGTTGGGGAATCCCAGAATTCTAATCACCTCAGACTCTGCAAAGATTAGTAATTCTGTAGCAGAGAAGATAACTCCTAACAGATAGTCAAATAAATAATAATAATTGGTTCAGGAGTAGACGACTGTGAACAGATATTCAAGTTCTAGTGTCTAATGAGTGGATAAATCCTAACATTCCAGACAGTGGGAATATAAAAGAATTGGTGATGATGTAACCTGGTTGAAACGACACATGGCTTACAAGGCACTGTACATTAGAGGTGGAGCGAAACAATACTTTCTGATTCGAGACGCTATTTCAAGACTGGGTTTTAGGATTTAGTGACTTTTTCTAAACATTTTACCAACTTCTATATTTGCATACTAAAATTCTGATTGTTCCATCGCTACTCTGTAAAATATTTATAGTTCACTATGCTTTGTATCATTATGTATTGTAATGAAGGATGAACAGAAGACTAGTGGATGCATTGTACATGTAAGTGTACAGTAGTGTAATTGACAATTAGTTGGGAGTTATGTTTCCATTACTGAAATAATTCCATGAGTAGACAATTACTATTAGTATGGATTGCTAAGACGTGACATTGCATTATGGGAGAGTTGACCATTGATTGAAACGTGGGGAGTAGTTCCGTATGTAGTGATGGACTGGTAGCTCAGTGCTAGCTGCACTACTATTACCAGAAAATCAGTGGTGGGAGTGCACATAGGTAGTATGGTATTTATATCTACTGTACATAGTACAGTATATTGTGGTATCTATATCTACTGTACATAGTACAGTATATTGTGGTATCTATATATACTGTATATAGTACAGTATATTGTGGTATCTATATCTACTGTACATAGTGCAGTATATTGTGGTATCTATATATACTGTATATAGTACAGTATATTGTGGTATCTATATTTGGGGTGCACATTGAATTGTACTACAATATAATGAGAACCTCCTTACTGGTTCCATTATATCATTTACTTACCTTCCATTAGCATGAAGAAGGCATCCCTCAGTACAGTAATGGTGGTGATGAGTACCAGTACTGAGAATGTAAATGTACATATTGGATCAGCTACTCTATATTCCTACAACACAGGGAGAGATAATGAGTGTATCACTGTTTCACTCGTACAGTTTAGAACACTAACTACAGACACAATACGCTACATCATGTATGTTTGAGACTCACCGTAAACTTAATAACGAGAGCGGAAATAAACACTCCTACGCTCTGTATGAGATCACCGAGTACGTGAACGAATGCAGCTCTTATCACGATATTAGTCTCCTTTTTCTTTCCTCTGCCACTAGAGTCGGAGGAGGCCTCTGCTGCTTCATCAACTAGCAAGCAAAATACCTAGTTGAACTGAGGCTAACATTTAGTATAATTAACATCAGCAGAGAACGTAACCTGCCAGTTAATAGAGTAAGATAATAGAGAGAGCCGGGCCTTAGCCTGTTACTATGACTAATTCCTGGTGTAGCTTACCTATAAAGAGGGAGGGGCCTTAGCCTGTTACTATGACTAATCCCTGGTGTAGCTTACATATAGAGAAGGAGGGGCCTTAGCCTGTTACTATGACTAATCCCTGGTGTAGCTTACCTATAAAGAGGGAGGGGCCTTAGCCTGTTACTATGACTAATCCCTGGTGTAGCTTACCTATAGAGAAGGAGGGGCCTTAGCCTGTTACTATGACTAATCCCTGGTGTAGCTTACCTATAGAGAGGGAGGGGCCTTAGCCTGTTACTATGACTAATCCCTGGTGTAGCTTACCTATAGAGAGGGAGGGGCCTTAGCCTGTTACTATGACTAATCCCTGGTGTAGCTTACCTATAGAGAGGGAGGGGCCTTAGCCTGTTACTATGACTAATCCCTGGTGTAGCTTACCTATAAAGAGGGAGGGGCCTTAGCCTGTTACTATGACTAATCCCTGGTGTAGCTTACCTATAAAGAGGGAGGGGCCTTAGCCTGTTACTATGACTAATCCCTGGTGTAGCTTACCTATAAAGAGGGAGGGGCCTTAGCCTGTTACTATGACTAATCCCTGGTGTAGCTTACCTATAGAGAGGGAGGGGCCTTAGCCTGCTACTATGACTAATCCCTGGTGTAGCTTACCTTCATCATCTGTATGCTGAGTCAACTCATCTCTGTCATCTCTACTGGTACGTGACAAAGGTAAATGGTGGGAATGACCATGTCCACTCCCATGTGAATGACCATGTCCAGCCCCATCATGACTGTGCCCATGAGATACCTGACACTTAAATATATCAGCGTTTAAGACCACAGCCATTCTGTAATAATATGTATTTGGTAGGAGATATTGGTTGAGATGATAATATAGTATTAATATTCAGTATATACAATAACTTACAGAATATATTACTCCATACCAGGGGTGGACAAACCCCTGCTCTAAACGTAGTACATACCAGGGGTGGACAAACTCCTGCTCTAAATGCAGTACATATCAGGGGTGGATAAACCCCTCCTCTAAACGTAGTACATACCAGGGGTGGATAAACCCCTCCTCTAAACGTAGTACATACCAGGGGTGGATAAACTCCTGCTCTAAACGTAGTACATACCAGGGGTGGATAAACCCCTGCTCTAAATGCAGTACATTCAAGCAATATTCTCTTAAAGTACAAAATCATACAAAAAGTTAGCATGACAGACCTGCCATATAGCATTAAGCAATACAAAACTCCTATCTGATACATGCAATGGACATTCCAGTCTTCTCATATATGATGATATGCAACAGACTTATCACATGACATATAATGCAGTATGATAGACTCACACGATGTTGAAAACCACACCAGCCACAGATGTGTATAGCATAACGTCTGGATCTAAGCTGTCATACTCCTGGGTAATGACTCTTTCCACAGCAAGATAGACCAGTATTCCAGTGACAACCCAAATGACAAATACGCTTAGCAGAGCCCCAAGAACCTCTACAAGAGAACAAGGCAATTCTAATAAACTTCATTTCATTCATTAATATAACATTGTTATGTAAGCCAAGGCTTACTGGAGTACGAGTACTGAAGATCTGTAAAAGACACTTGAGGAGGAGATAACTCACCGGCTCTATGGAATCCCCAGGGAAATCTAGGAGTAGGAGCTTTCTTGGCTAGAGACACAGCAATTAGGCTAATAATAAAACTGAGCAAGTCACTAGCCAAGTGCATCACATCTGTACCTATAGCTATACTTTCAGATTTAATAGCACCTGCAAGCAAATACTGTGACTATTATGATTTGACTACATTTCATGCTTACTACAGGTTAAAGGGGCCGTGATATGACCGTGCTTATATGAGTACTACTTCTCTTATTTAGGCTTACAGTAATTGTTGCGAAAATTGTGGGGTTAAACTTTCTTGCTCACACTGGATAACATGCCGCCGTTACAATCAATGTTGGCTCTAGGCAGTGAAGACACACCAAGTCACTAGGTATCTTTGCGACCTATATTTCAGACTCAGGCCAATTTACGGAAATATTTTCCGTCACACATCCGTCACAGAGTTGCGAACACACCGGCCTGGGCCAAAAGCAAAGTCCTAATTTTCGCACGAAGAAGTCAGCTGTGCCGATGAGCTAGGGATGGTTTCGTCCGGCCAAGCAAAATCCCAGGCCAATGGCCGTTCTGGCCTAGGTCGGACGGCCATCTGTGATTTTTATTTGCGACGCGAGTCCGTCCAAGAGGCCGCGAAGACACCTTTTGGATTTTCCTGTGGCTTTTTACAGCAGGCAGCAATTTATGTAGCTCTGATATTACTATGTAGGCCTACCATGCTAATTCAGACTACTATGGGTAGGGGGTAGCCACTTTCTATTCATTAATACAATAATTATCACATAACATAACATAAACCTTTTGGTGAAGCCATTTATGGCTAATTGTATTGTAAAGAACGCTAACCCAGGAGCTCAGTACAGGACTTACAAACTCGGACACCTACTGATTCATCAGTGTGTAACGTGTCACAAATCATCACCACGGCATGACACACTTGGTACAAAAAATGATAAGTCGCATTGAAACTACAGGGTGGGATTAATATTTTTAGATGAGATGTTATAATAATATATATATATACAGTGTTCGAAGTGGAACAAATGAGGTGGGTACACGGTTCTTACCTGCAATCTTAGGACCTTTCCTAAAGGGTGCATTGGTCACTCGGAAGCTGCAGATCATAATTAGAAGTTGTTCTCCCATTTCAGCAAGACAAAACAAGGGAGGACAATTTCTAATTATGGTTGATAGCTCCTTTACCTCATTACACAGAGTACATGGTACCAATGCAGACTATTCCTTATATTTTAAACTACTGAGTGTGCTTTGTGTCCTTCAATTTTGTGTTACTGCTGCATTGATTGTAAGAATGAATAGATCTATACTATTTAAAACATGACAACTCCCCTTATCTTTCTTTCACTGTAATAAAAGTACATGTAGTCAAAGAGAAAACAACTTCTTTATTTATTACAAAATGCTGAACTACAACATTTTACAGTTGTATATTTTGTCAAAAGTATATAAACACAAACAACAACAGTATGTAACTGCAACTGTATGAAAACTATAGTAATTCAACAAAACAGCTATGACATTGACATCAACATTAGAGAAGGGAAGGAGTTGAAGTTTATTAACAAAGTTATAATGAACAAAAGTATTATACAATAAAATACATGTATTTCCCTTGTCACAATCTACCTGTAGACTTTATTATATAACACCAGTAATGTTATTTGAACAACAGCTATAAGGAAAAGTTAAAAGGTTGAAGCCTATAAAACATACATACCTGTGTAAAGGAGTTTCACCAATTTATTTAGGATATATACATGTACTACTCACTGGGTTTTCTCTAATATTATTATAATTTTGTTAATTTACGGGATTTATCTGTGGGAGCTGTTAGGTCTTGCATCAAATCCATGAAAACACCAGGCCCTGACTGGGGTTTGAACCAATGGTCTCTACAGTGCCTAATCGCCTAGAAAAATGAACAGAAGACATTGCCACAACACCAGTACAGCAATGTTAGAAAAAGACAGCTTCACCAGCGAGCAGTAGATATAAAAAATATAAATTAGGGTATCATTTCTGCAAAATTAAATTCCTCACCAGCTTCCTTTGGATCACTAAACACTGTATTACAAGTATCCTCACCACTTGTGACAACATCTTCCAAAAATGCTAAATGTTTTATAAATTGGCAGCACTAGTAAAAACTGGCCTCAAAGTTAAATCCATGGCCGAATATAACCTTAGCAAGAAATATCAAATCACACTGACACTAAATTCAATGTAACTAAAAATATAGTATTGCCTAAAAAGACTATTCAGCTACCTAAAATACTCGACAAACTATCATGCATGTAGGTTACTAGGCAGCATGCAAGTACACTAATAGACAGCATGCAAGTACACTAATATGCGGCATGCAAGTACACTAATAGGCAACATACAACTTCATTACCTGTGGTCTTTTGTGGACTTCTCAAAGCAATGAATCACCTCAATACAACAAAAATAGAGAATATAAACAAAACGATTACTTTAATTGCAGTCAACCAGTGAAACCGAGCTCAATCCAAATACATAGTTTTTACTAGTACCATCTAGACTAAACAGTGACAAGATTCTTCTTAGCTCTCTGTGAATTCCAATTTGTCATAACCTCACTCTTTGCCTCACTTACTAAACTTGGAAGTAGTTTGCAATAGTAGTGCAATACCTAGAGCTGTTGAAAATCAATACTATGCGCAAAAACAAATAGTATTCCTACCTATTCTAGAATAAAAATATCAACATGAGATTAAAATATTTTATATAAAGCAATACAACAGTAGCTATATTATTTGCATTGCATATTCGATACAATAATGATCATTAAATATAAATTAATTATCTAATTCCCTGTTCTATTAAAAACAATTTATTTCTATTTTATATTTTCATTTTTATTTATTGAATATCGACTCTTGTTCTTGTGACAATCCAGTAAGCAATATTTTTATTTATACTTGATGCAGGCGTATTGCTACAACAATTATTATCAAAATAATTTATTTCATATAAAAATTAATGAAAATGTAAATAATTAAAGTTATCATTATGATATGATTACCATTTGATTATCTAATTCTATTGATTCACTTCTAGTTCTATTATTTATTTATAATAATCACTATAAAATAGATAATAAATAATTATTTATTTTTTATATAATTATAATAATAATTAATATTATGTTTGATTTACTATTTATAAGTTATATTATTGAATACAGATTCTTTCTCTAGTGATAATCTAACAAATACGAATATTTATGTTATTGTTATATTATATACAACATCATGGGTGATCATGTTAAATTATTATTAATATTTATTTTTAATTTTTCTATTTTATATTTTATTAGCATTTTATATTTTATTAGCAAAGTAAGAAAAATACAACTATCTCCGATATTTATCACTCAGTTAAACATCAAATTGCAATAGAGTACAACAATTTACTTTTGAGATTTAGGTTTAGAGCTAAAAAAGCTTTTAGTTTCAACTGTTTGGCCACTGTCCTTATCAAAAAGTCTTCATGGCTCTGCAAACGCATTCGGAAAGCTGAAAATACTAAAGAAAGTGGAACTCATACTCAAGTCCTATGAAACCATTGATACAATGACTAACTTAGTTAGTAAAGCAGAAGGATTTATTTGTGTGCAGGTTGCTGGTCCAAGCTACTATAAACTTACTTTGACATTTCGGGATTGACTTAACACGCTGTTATCAATCAAACGATCGCTAGATTAGAGGGAAATTTTACGATCAGCAGTCACTCAGCAACCAGTAAACCTATTTCGATTGCGAAAACTGCCGTGTCTTCAGCAAAACTAGTCAGTTACCATGAGGGTACACGCCTGCTGACAGTGTACCCACCAAAATTGAGGTGGGTACACGCCGTATACTCCCGTATAACCACAATTCGAACACTGTATATATATATATATATAACAATAACGGACTGAACTTACCAACGGTCTCTCCTATGCCAAATAAAGTGGTAAAAATAGATATAGCAATCAGTTGGTTTCTGACAGTATTATTCTCCGGATTGGCAGGCACATGACAGTGATCCCACACTGAACCGAGTGCTGAATCTGATTGTGACTGATTGCCTAAAGCAGCATGACCGTGAGAAGAAGAATGCGAATATCCATCAATAACTTTACCATGTTCCACTCTGGTTGTACCAGTTGCTGGCAGGCTGTGACTATTATTCTCATGGTCATCGTGGTTGAAGTTTAGGTTTCGAGCTCGAGGCTCCGTTGTGCTAAAAGGATTTGTTCTGGATGTCGAGTTAACAGGGGTTACATTGAGTTGACTACTGTTAGTGTCAGGGCCCTCGACATCTATAACAAGTCTACTTCCAGTACCAACTGCTGATCCTCCAAGGTATGGCTCATCGCTACCGAGATCAGAGAAAAAATCATCCTCATCTGTAAGAGGAAGTGGCAGTACATCATTGTCTGCCATTTTGAAAAGTATAATAATATATTACCAGTAGTTATGTTTGTTATCATTCATGGTTAATATTACTTATATAAAAACCGTTTAGTTTTGTTGAAGTGGCAAACCACCAATCGTGGCTCTTGTAGAATATGTAAACATAATCCAACCAATAAATAACATGGAAACTTTGATCAGTGACTACGGTCAAGGTCATGGAACAGTCTTCGGTCAAGGTCAGCTCCTATAGCTTATTGTCCAGATTACCGAAAATTTAAATTTCCAAATTCGACGATAAATACACATTGCTATGTGCCACTTAACATATCTAATTGTGAACGCAGGCTAATACGTTTGCAACTTTATGCAATCTTGGCTAAAAGCAAAGGGGTATATAGCAAAGGGGTCTATATACCCCTTTGGCTAAAAGCAGGCAACCAACTATGGGGTAGCATTGAACCAGAGCCGCTCTGCATTAAACTATGAACCGTGCGAGTTTTTGTATTATTTATTGTACATCGACATGTATATGTAATATCATATGCAGAGATGTTTGCAAGCTTTATTTTGGAAACTCAACTTGCCATGGGGGGGGGGGGGGGGGGGGGGGGGCATTAACATTACACTAACATCCAATCTCAGGACGAACTGATGGTTCCCTTTTTCCTTTCAACTGAAAGGTCTTGGAACTCTATCCTAAAGAAAGATAGAAAGAAAAGCTCAAGTTTTTCTACGGAGTTCTATTATAATTATTTATTTTCATGAAATATTTTAGGCTTAACCAAATGTCACTATTTTAGTGTAAGATGTATTATGATTTAAATTTGATTAATTTTCATTTTGATCGTGATTGTTTTTCCTCATTGCAATGAAAAGCTTCCCTCTAAAAGCTTGAGTTGTTGAATGTTTCAACAGAGTGATGTGCGAGTTAAGAGTCTTTGCACATAGCCATCATTAAATTGCAATTTAAGTTACAAGCTTTGGTTAGCTCCATAATGATATTCAAGTGCGAGTCCTTTTAATGAGTCACACAATGTTACTTGAATCGACTCAATTGAGAGTCTTTAACGCAAGTGTGCCATTTGTGGCAATGTGTTATATGGGTTGTATACTTGATGTATACTACTACCTGTCAGCTATCACCACCCACAAATTCCAGGCCGTGGATTACAAACAGGATCGCCAGTGGATTACAATGATAAAGCTCACTCAGGCATGTCTAATAATTCTAGCTATCAACGTTTGCAGAAACAACCAGTTGCAAACCGTGAATATTTTGTGCATGCGATTACACGAAGGTAGTCGTGTAATCGGGCACTCCAGAATGTTGTATCTGAAGCCCTATTCAGTTTGATTGATAAACTATCTAAGAGACTGTTTTAGAACAAGACAAGCAGAGACAAGTGGAATGTAGACCATTGCTGAGATGGGTTTGTTGAGACTATTTCGTTCTTCTGATCATCTTCTGACCATCAGAACAGCATTTAAACAGGTTAGCCTCTCGCTGTGCTGTCTCACTGTACTGTCTCACTGTACTGTGCTGTGCTGTCTCGCTGTGCTGTCTCACTGTACTATCTCACTATGCTGTCTCACTGTGCTGTACTGTACTGTCTCACTGTGCTGTCTCACTGTACTATCTCGCTGTGCTGTCTCACTGTACTGTCTCACTGTACTGTCTCACTGTACTGTCTCACTGTACTGTCTCACTGTACTGTCTCACTGTACTGTCTCACTGTACTGTGCTGTACTATCTCGCTGTGCTGTCTTGCTGTGCTGTCTCACTGTGCTGTCTCACTGTGCTGTCTCACTGTACTATCTCACTGTACTGTCTCACTGTACTGTCTCACTGTACTGTGCTGTGCTGTCTCGCTGTGCTGTCTCACTGTGCTGTCTCACTGTACTGTCTCACTGTACTATCTCACTGTACTGTCTCACTGTGCTGTCTCACTGTGCTGTCTCACTGTACTGTCTCACTGTACTGTGCTGTACTGTCTCACTGTGCTATCTCACTGTACTGTCTCACTGTACTATCTCACTGTACTGTCTCACTGTACTGTCTCACTGTACTGTGCTGTACTGTCTCACTATGCTGTCTCACTGTACTGTCTCACTGTACTGTCTCACTGTACTGTCTCACTGTGCTGTCTCACTGTACTATCTCACTATGCTGTCTCACTGTGCTGTCTCACTGTGCTGTCTCACTGTACTGTCTCACTGTACTGTCTCACTGTACTATCTCACTGTACTGTCTCACTGTACTATCTCACTGTACTGTCTCACTGTACTGTCTCACTGTACTGTCTCACTGTACTGTGCTGTACTGTCTCACTGTACTGTGCTGTACTGTCTCACTATGCTGTCTCACTGTACTGTCTCACTGTACTGTCTCACTGTGCTGTCTCACTGTACTATCTCACTATGCTGTCTCACTGTGCTGTACTGTACTGTCTCACTGTGCTGTCTCACTGTACTATCTCGCTGTGCTGTCTCACTGTACTATCTCACTGTACTGTCTCACTGTGCTGTCTCACTGTACTGTACTATCTCACTGTACTATCTCACTGTACTGTCTCACTGTACTGTCTCACTGTACTGTCTCACTGTACTGTCTCACTGTAATGTCTCACTGTACTGTCTCACTGTACTGTCTCACTGTACTGTCTCACTGTGCTGTCTCACTGTGCTGTCTCACTGTACTGTGCATGTACATGATTGTATATTACTGTATATAGTGCAGTGTACTATAAATAGTGCATGTGCATGTACATGTATATGTATGTACTATAAATAGTGCTTGTACATGTGCATTATATAATTATATTGCATACCGTACATGTACGTCTATATACTGTACATGTGCATGGATATACATATACTGTATATACTATTATTATTGTTGTCTGATGATTAGTACGTAATAGGCCTACCAAGAAACGAATTATATCCATAAACATATTTTATAACCTACTTAGTTATTAAACTTAGAGCACTATTTCAGAACTCACATAAGTTGTATATACTGTACTATATGTGTATATACAGTATATATCTATTATACAGGTTGTTGTATATTCTATACTATAATATATTGTATATACAGGTTGTTGTATATTCTATACTATACTATATGTGTATATATATGTCTATACAGGTTGTTGTATATTCTATACTATAATATATATATATATATTGTATATACAGGTTGTTGTATATACTATACTATATGTATATGTACTGTACTGTATATACACGTATAATATTGTATATACAGGTTGTTGTAAGCAGCAGATGTCTTGCCAGTAAACCACTAAACACAGAATGGGCGGAGCTTAGCAGGAAACAATTGAAGGGTGCTGATCCAGCGGAGAAGCTAACATGGCACACAATGGAGGTGTGCATTTGTATGGTCCACACTCACTGGGTTTCCATTGTTCAAACTCAGTGCAGTTTAAGCTCAGCTCGAGCCATGGGATGACTTAACTCTAGTGAGCTCAGTTAGTGCTTACTCTCGTACTCTTGAAGTCATGCAAGCTGACTATATGCCAACGATTAGTGCATTAGTGCATTAGTGCATTAGTGCATTTGTGCATTAGTGCGAGCTGTTATTAGTTCATGGGATGGCTTTGTAGTCACTGCTAACCACAGCTATAATTAGTGCCAGCTTACATTAGTGGGAGCTGTAAGCTAGTTCAACAATGGAAACATAGTGAATATGTACCCTATGTATGTACGAGGTATATACGTAGAATAGAACCTATAGTACTTACTTCAGTGTATAGATATAACATGTATATGTAGTATATAATACTTACTTCACTGTATAGATATACGAAGGGCGATCAGAAAGTAGGGAAACTTTTTTGGTACAGACATCTAGCATTGCCATGTGCATTTGTTATTGGAATATGTTGTTTGGCACCATCTTGTGATGCCATGTGCATGATTTCACTGCAATTGCATCATCCTAACATCAGAAAATTAGAATTATGTGAAGGGTTATCTAGTCTGACCGTCTCATTTTGTGAGATGGCAAATCACGAGGAAATTGAGCAGCAGATACAATTTTGGTTTAAACTTGGAAAAATCAACAGAATACTATGAAATGGTGCAAACTGTTGTGGAGATATTGCTCTATCAAGTTCTGCTATGTTCAAGTGGTATGACAAATTTTAAGGTCTGTGACTTTTAGAAAAATATTAGGCAAGGTTAGGTCGCCTTGTGACTCGTAAAACGGACAATAATGTCAAACTTGTTCAACTATTAATCAACCCAGAGAAAATATATAGGTAGGAATTTTCACCTAGAGGGCAAACTATAATATAGAATTTTATTTGGAAGTTATGGAGAGCTTACATAATGCATTATAGGCACAAAGGGCCAGAAAAGTGGGCAACTAACAATTGACATCTCCATCACACCAACGAGCCTGCTCATAATGCGTTGGCAATTAGGTCATTCCTGGCCAATCACAGTGTCACTGTATTTCTACATCCACTTTATTCTTTATACCTAGCACCGTGTGACTCCTAAACGCTGTCTCGGGTAAAAATGACCTTGAGAGGTCAAAATTTTTATGATGCAAATAAGATAAAGTAAAATGCAACAAAATTGCTAAAGGAGGTTTCAAAGACAGAGTTTTTGAGGTACTTGGAAACATGGCAAGAAATCAGTGTAATAGACCGCCAAGGGGTGTATTTTGAAGGTAACAGAAAAACTCAAGTATTTAAATGCATTTTAAGTATCTCTACCAAAAAAGTCTCCCTACTTATTGATTGCCCCTCGTAACATGTATGTGTCGTATATAATACTTACTTCACTGTACAGATATAACATATATGTGTAGTATATAATACTTACTTCAGTATATAGATATAACATATATATGTAGTATATAGTACTTACTTCACTGTATAGATATAACATGTATATGTATTATGTAGTACTTACTTCAGTGTATAGATATAACATATATATGTAGTATATAGTACTTACTTTAGTGTATAGATATAACATATATATGTAGTATATAGTACTTACTTCAGTGTATAGATATAACATGTAGGTATATGTAGTATATAGTACTTACTTCAGTGTATAGATATAACATGTATATGTAGTATATAGTACTTACTTCAGTGTATAGATATAACATGTATATGTAGTATATAGTACTTACTTCAGTGTATAGATATAACATATATATGTAGTATATAATACTTACTTCAGTGTATAGATATAACATGTATATGTAGTATATAGTACTTACTTCAGTGTATAGATATAACATAGGGCCTATATATGTAGTATATAGTACTTACTTCAGTGTATAGATATAACATGTATATGTAGTATATAGTACTTACTTTAGTGTACAGATATAACATGTATATGTAGTATATAGTACTTACTTCAGTGTATAGATATAACATGTATATGTCGTATAATAGTACTTACTTCAGTGTATAGATATAACATGTATATGTAGTATATAGTACTTACTTCAGTGTATAGATATAACATATATATGTAGTATATAGTACTTACTTCAGTGTATAGATATAACATATATATGTAGTATATAGTACTTACTTCACTGTATAGATATAACATGTATATGTAGTATATAATACTTACTTCAGTGTATAGATATAACATGTATATGTAGTATATAGTTATTTACTTTAGGGTATAGATGTGAAGCCCTTGTATACTACAGAAGATACAGAAGGTAAAGCCTTAGAACTACCTGGAAAGTATCCATACACGAGGGGGCCGTATCCTACTATGTATGCTCAAAGACCTTGGACTATCAGACAGGTATGCTACTAGAATACTTGATAACACACAGCCATATCACTGTTAATATCAATATGGTGAAGTACTATCAAGTATTTATTTACTAGTTAGGCTCAATGCTTGGAACGTATTCACTGAGTATAAATTGGCCAGTCTTTGGTTTCACATACCAATTATTTGACGTTTGGTCATAATTTTAGTTGTGAATTATTTATGTGATATTTTTCTGCAAGGCATTATTTATTCCTTGCTAGAAAAATATCACATATTATTTAACTTTATCAAAAGTATCTGCAGTTAGAAATGAGTGCTAAATCTGCAACAAGATTCTTCTATAAGTTGTGGTGGGGGTTTAGGGTAAGGGCAGACAACTTACGAAATAAACTGAAGACAACTCCTGTACCTTACGGCCTCACTACATTATTTCTCTGTATGACGAGTCTTATAACGGATCCTGTACTCGATTCTGGCTGGTATCTGGCGAGGTGGTAGGTAAAGCAAGGTGTTTCAGCAGCATGTGCTCACTCCAACATTATTGTGGGACGTTTCATCCACTTAGCTATAGTTGAATTATTGTGGGACATTTCCACTAAGCTATAGTGGAATGGTAGTGTGTAAGATTTGGTGGCTCAGGGTACCAAATATACTTTTTCAATTTTTATTGTCACTGTTGCAAGCCCTATTTTCTATGGTTAGAAAATAAATTTTGTTCATGCATATCACCACAGTAACAGCAACAGTGCTATGTCATAGGCCAAAATTAATATGCGTCATAATATTATCATATTGGCCGTCAATGTCGTATATACACATGTACCATGCAATGATGTATGTCTGATGGTTCAACTCTTCCTTTTTCAGTACTCTGGGTTCAGCACAGTTGAAGAAAGTAACAAGTTTTATAGAGCCAACATTGCAGCAGGACAACAAGGACTAAGTGTAGCCTTTGATCTAGCTACACACAGAGGGTAGGTTGCTCTGGGCCACTGGTTATGTAGTTTATGCCGTGTATACAGTATAACACAGTAACTATATAGTGTATACAGTATAACACAGTAACTATATAGTGTATACAGTTACTGTGTTATACTGTATAGTGTATACAGTGTAACACAGTAACTCTATAGTGTATACAGTTACTGTGTTATACTGTATAGTGTATACAGTATAACACAGTAATTGTATAGTGTATACAGTATAACACAGTAACTGTATAGTGTATACAGTTACTGTGTTATACTGTATACACTATATAGTTACTGCGTTATACTGTATACACTATACAGTTACTGTGTTATACTGTATAGTGTATACAGTATAACACAGTAATTGTATAGTGTATACAGTATAACACAGTAACTATATAGTGTATACAGTATAACACAGTAACTATATAGTGTATACAGTATAACACAGTAACTATATAGTGTATATAGTATAACACAGTAACTATATAGTGTATACAGTTACTGTGTTATACTGTATAGTGTATACAGTATAACACAGTAACTATATAGTGTATACATTGTAACGCAGTTCACTTTAAGTCTATCAATTACTCTCCATCTTCAGGTATGATTCTGATAATCCAAGAGTCAAAGGAGATGTGGGCATGGCTGGGGTAGCTATAGATTCTGTTGAGGATATGAAGGTAGGCTCCTCTACCCACCCTTACATATCTGTACCTACAGTTTGGGACACTTAGACTAGCTCTCTCCATTATTTTACCATGCAGTGAAATTTACACTCTATATGTATTCAAAGCATTTGTTAGCTGGTTATTTCCTCTTTTGTTATCTAAGAATGAGTGGTTCATGTAGTGGATAATACTAAGTGGTTCATGTAGTGGATAATACTGAGTGGTTCATGTAGTGGATAATACTGAGTGGTTCATGTAGTGGATAATACTGAGTGGTGCATGTAGTGGATAATACTGAACTGGGGGTTTTCTTCTCCTGTAGCAACTGTTTGATGGGATTCCACTTGGCAAGATATCTACCTCAATGACTATGAATGGTGCTGTGCTCCCCATCTTGGCCATGTACATTGTGGCAGCTGAAGAGCAGGTATGTGACACGAGACTACAGGTGTGTGACACTAGACTACAGGTGTGTGACACTAGACTACAGGTGTGTGACACTAGACTACAGGTGTGTGACACTAGACTACAGGTGTGTGGTACTAGACTACAGGTGTGTGACACTAAACTACAGGTGTGTGACACTAGACTACAGGTGTGTGACACTAGACTACAGGTGTGTGGTACTAGACTACAGGTGTGTGACACTAGACTACAGGTGTGTGACACTAGACTACAGGTGTCTGGCACTAAACTACAGGTGTGTGACACTAGACTACACTGGACTACAATGTTGTAGGGTGTGAATATGGGTGCAATGGCAGGCACCATACAGAACGACATACTCAAGGAGTTCATGGTTAGAAATACTTACATCTTCCCCCCGGAACCTTCCATGAAGATAATAGCAGACATATTCTCCTTCACTGCTCAACACATGCCTAAGTTCAACTCCATCTCCATCTCAGGGTACCACATGCAGGAGGCTGGGGCTGATGCTGTTACTGAGATGGCATTTACTATTGCTGATGGTATACAGTACTGTAGAACAGGTGAGCTGATGGTATACAGTACTGTAGAACAGGTAAGCTGATGGTATACAGTACTGTAGAACAGGTAAGCTGATGGTATACAGTACTGTAGAACAGGTGAGCTGATGGTATACAGTACTGTAGAACAGGTGAGCTGATAGTATACAGTACTGTAGAACAGGTGAGCTGATGGTATACAGTACTGTAGAACAGGTAAGCTGATAGTATATTTATCATTACTCTTCTACATACATGTATATTAACCAGGACTGGCCGCTGGACTGAACATAGATGAGTTTGCCCCTCGACTCTCATTCTTTTGGGGTATTGGAATGAACTTCTACATGGAGATAGCGAAGATGAGAGCAGCCAGGAGACTATGGGCTACTCTTATGAAAAAACTCTTCCAACCCAAGAATGTTAAGTCTCTGCTACTCCGCACTCACTCTCAGACATCTGGCTGGTCCCTCACTGAACAACAACCATACAATAATATAATCAGGTATGTCTGTGTGTCCATCAAAGACGTACTGAAAGTTACTTATCTCTTGCACAATCTGAATCAGGTTTTCATGCTCATTCAGAATTACATAAGTTTATTTTGCTACGCTAAGTCAAAGTTAAAATTTTTAAATATGTTTTGGCATCATTTTGGTATTATTCGGCAAAAATTCTAATTTTGACCTAGTGAAGATAATGGAGCATGCTTGTGTATGTGTCTGTCATGGTGGTATTATTATTGTTATATTATTGGTAGGACTACAATAGAGGCTATGGCTGCAGTATTTGGGGGCACCCAGTCACTTCACACTAACTCTTTTGATGAGGCTATTGCTCTACCTTCTGACATGGCAGCTAGAATAGCCAGAAACACACAGATTATACTCCAGGAAGAGTCTGGTATACCCAAGGTACCTTTTTATTCACTCATGAATGGCTTTCTATTATATTCCAAAATACGCTGATATTTGGTCTTTGTCCAATTCTTCTCAAACGCGGTGCATATCAAAATTATTACAGCAGAAGCGGAACTAGTTCATTACACGGGGAACAGGAAGACTGGTTACATTACTTACTAATGGCAGCCTAATTCCACTATTCAGCCATTGTGACCGTCCCCTATTTTGATAACTTGGTAGCATCCCTCAAATTGATTTCATATTACATAATCTTTGACTATCAATGCCGCTGCGCCCATGACCAATCAAAAACGGAAAATTGCAATGTTTTTGAATGAAATCATGGATAACCTGCAAAGATTGCAACCTATTACCATAAATTGACTTCGAGATTTGTGGTTTTTCCCTTCAATTAAATTAACTGGCTAACTGGCTAGCAATGATTAAAATTATAACCTGGGTTTATTGTTACTCCTAATTTTCCTATATAATAATGGTGACGTAATGTTATGTAATAATGCTGACGGAATGTTACGTAATAATGGTGATGTAATGTTATGTAATAATGGTGATGTAATGTTATCTATCCTATGTTATAATAATTTGGTCCTACTGACTGTAAACCCTGGTGTCACTTGTGTCTTTGTCAGGTGGCTGATCCATGGGGTGGTTCGTACATGATGGAGTCTTTAACTGATGACATTTATGAAGCTGCATATCAACTGTTTATGGAGGTGAGTGTTTCCTTTATAATAGCCAATGGGAATCATGCTAGGTTCTAGATGATGTCATGGCTAGTTACCAACCAGTTATAAGATGTCACAGTTACCTGCTACATGATGTCATGTCTAACTGTCGCATGATATCACAACTTTCTGTGACAGTACGAGTCACAACTCACTATCTGTCATACTGTGTCAGGGTTATCTGCAACATATTCTTATATTTAGCTGTCACCTTTTCTCATATTTACCTGTCATAAGTTGTCACAACTACGTGTACCTGTTACCAGTGGTGGATTGGTACCGGAACGATCCGGAACGCCGTTCCTGTTGACAAATCCAAGGTGGAACGGTCGTTCCGGTTGATAATTTTGTGTTTGCATTGGAAATCACCTACTGTGTGTACCAGGAAAGATCTCGGAAAAATAACATCGGCACCACTAGCAAAAGCCCTGTAAAATATCGGTAATTCCCATACTATACATTAACAAAAGCCGCTTAGCTCAAGTGCATTGCAAACAACTAGTAATAGCTACTCAGATTAGCTGCTTTCCCAATCATTTCCGTTTCGCTATTTTCAATTTTTGAAACAATATTCTAATGCATCTTGGCCTTCTAATATTCACTGAAATAATTATGTTTACTCAATTAATGTTGACAATTATCATTGATTAAAAACTAGTAAAAAAACTGACAACTATGTTCCAGAAGAAAAGGTATGCATCAGCACAGTCGTAATGATATTGAGAAGAATATTACTCTTGAATTGCTCTCAACTCACATCTGACAATTGGGTTGCAAACCAAAGTCAGTGAAAATATTCAGTCATCTAGAGAGCAGCTAATATTAAATTTCAGTTGTTAGAGCAAGTAGTAAAATAGATGAATATAAATTTAATTATTTTATAATAACAAATGTTACTAATACTGCTTATATATAAAAAGAAATATATTTCTTTATTTATTAAAGTAATTGTGAAGTCTTACTACTTGTATCTACCACAACTTTATTGCTACACTAGAGGACTCTCTAAAAGACACTACACATCTACACTACATGTACTACTACCACTAATATCATACATGTATTTTGCATCATCCTGCTCATTATCCTGGCTGTTTATACTGCAAATGTCAAGCTCTACATGAGGAGACCTTCCCTAATCTGGTTGCTAGCAAAACTTAATATCACCAATATGTCAGGCGATATCATCTATCTTCGCTGATGTGTTAGAAACAGGTGCTGTAGCAGTTCCAATATCCCATGTACTTGTGCATTTCACAGTCCTAAGTATTTATGTACACGAATTCAAGGTTACATCTCCTTGGGTCTGCACTGTAGCATTCAAGTTCTATGGTACACTCACATAACTGAAAGGTTTTTAAACAGTCTCTTAAATGGTACATATGACCCTCTGGTCAATCCTCTGCTGGCGGTTCAGTGCTATAGCCTTCATTAGTAGATGCTGTCTCTGCTTCTTCAGCTGGGGATGCTTCAGCTGCAGCAGATTTTATTTCTAGTGGAGCTTCTTCAGTACTAGTTCCAGCAGAGACTTCAGTAACTCCTTCAACATCAGATGCCACATGGTTCTGTTCATATGGAGGCTTCTCTGAACTAAATCTGGTCGGTGTTACCACTGCTCTAGTTCTTTCACCACTGCTGCATTACATGAATCCAACCCATCCAAAGTCACTGTATCCTTCAGTTGGTTGGCTTCCTCACTAGGCAACCCAGTCACCAAAAGGCATTTTATGAGTCTGCATTTGCATCAATGTGCGTTTGATGAGTGGCTTGTATTTGCTTTGTCTGGGGTTTCAACCAAACTCCTGTCTGCTGAAATGACTTCTGCAATTTCTAAATTTTGCAGAACCTTTTCTCTTTGCAAATTTGAGCATTTCAGCTGTTGAAAGTAAGCGCTGTCAGCAAAGCCTCCTTTGGTAGGTTATGGTCTTCTTTTACTTCCACTGGTAGCTGGTCATAGAATGTGAGGGCCAGTTCGTTAAGAAACAAAGGCAACTCTCCATTGTTATATTTTGTAGTTCAGCCGCTAACTCCACTTTACCGATCCACTTTCTAAACTCTCCACTCACCAAACTATTTTCACAACCCTTGATTAATTCTACACCCATTATTTTATCATGCCTAAATAGCTTGTAATTTGTACTTGTATATGCCGCAACTTCCTATGTTGATACACTAGAATACTCTCTGGAAGACACACTTGCCTACTGACTTAAACATGAAAGCAATAAAGATATAAGTGACAAAAATATTCAATACACAGATATAGCCAACATGATGCTTACGTAGCCAAACAGCCATGTACAAAGATACAACAGGACACACTACGCATGACAAATATAGTACATGTACATAAAAAATGCATGTACATGTATAACACAGATAAGCAATTACATAATGATGAAGCTGTCACATTTTTATTATCTATCCACTGCAAATTAAAAATAAAAGATGTTAATGCTTATGTTTTGAGAACATTTGCACTTCTCTATTAGATTTGGATTACTATAAAAATACATCAATATTTATTTATTCCCTGGCGGTGGCAGGAGGGACATCCAACCCTATAAGGGTTGTCTGCTACATGATCCTCCTTCTCTACCCCATATTAGAAACGCGCTTATCTATTCAGATCCTAACTTTCTTACCTGATGTTACTTATGGGCAGTAAAATTACAAATGTTTATTAGTGTAGTCATAACCCTTCGCTGCAAATAGGCCTTACATATTGCATTTAATGCAAAATGCACTGAGTAAAACTATGTGTTTTGTCAAGTTTTAGTAAGTCCACATTTCCATTGATGACTAACACAGAAAAAGCAGTTATCATTAGGGGACTTTATGGAACATTTTTATGAGCATTTTAAGCGTCTCTGCAACCTTAAATGCACAGATTTTGCTTGGCTCCGGGGCGCTGCCCCGGACCCCGTTGGGGGGCTTACAGCGCCCCCCAAACCCTCAGCTGGAAATGCGAGGCGATGCCTCGCAGGGTCGGGCACAGTTCCTGTTGGTAAAATTTTACCAATCCACCACTGCCTGTTACATGATGTCTTATCTACATGTACCTGTCACATGACGTTAGAACTACTTCTCACATGATAACAGAACTACCTGCTACATGATATCAGGACTACCTGTCACATACCTGTCTTATTCGCCTGTCATTGGATGTAATGACTTTGTACAGCTGTAATCTGATAGCTGCTTTTCACTACTTGAGACATGATGCTACATGGTGTCGTAACTCCTTACCACAATGTCTTCCTATAATGTATATTAAAGATTGAGGATATGGGAGGTATGGCCAATGCTGTGGCTGGAGGAATGCCCAAACTGAGGATAGAAGAATGTGCAGCTAAGAGGCAAGCCAACATTGATTCCCAGAGAGGTGGGTTTCTACTACATCCACGATTCATCCTCAAGCTGACAAATGTAGACGGCACACCGATTTCATTGTTTACACTGAAATATGTATGAATATACTGGTGTGAATAAGTTTAGATCCTATATTATATAGAGACTATTGTGGGTGTGAATAAGTTTAGATCCTATATTATATAGAGACTATTGTGGGTGTGAATAAGTTTAGATCCTATATTATATAGAGACTATTGTGGGTGTGAATAAGTTTAGATCCTATATTATATAGAGACTATTGTGGGTGTGAATAAGTTTAGATCCTATATTATATAGAGACTATTGTGGGTGTGAATAAGTTTAGATCCTATATTATATAGAGACTATTGTGGGTGTGAATAAGTTTAGATCCTATATTATATAGAGACTATTGTGGGTGTGAATAAGTTTAGATCCTATATTATATAGAGACTATTGTGGGTGTGAATAAGTTTAGATCCTATATTATATAGAGACTATTGTGGGTGTGAATAAGTTTAGATCCTATATTATATAGAGACTATTGTGGGTGTGAATAAGTTTAGATCCTATATTATATAGAGACTATTGTGGGTGTGAATAAGTTTAGATCCTATATTATATAGAGACTATTGTGGGTGTGAATAAGTTTAGATCCTATATTATATAGAGACTATTGTGGGTGTGAATAAGTTTAGATCCTATATTATATAGAGACTATTGTGGGTGTGAATAAGTTTAGATCCTATATTATATAGAGACTATTGTGGGTGTGAATAAGTTTAGATCCTATATTATGTAGAGACTATTGTGGGTGTGAATAAGTTTAGATCCTATATTATATAGAGACTATTGTGGGTGTGAATAAGTTTAGATCCTATATTATATAGAGACTATTGTGGGTGTGAATAAGTTTAGATCCTATATTATGTAGAGACTATTGTGGGTGTGAATAAGTTTAGATCCTATATTATATAGAGACTATTGTGGGTGTGAATAAGTTTAGATCCTATATTATATAGAGACTATTGTGGGTGTGAATAAGTTTAGATCCTATATTATATAGAGACTATTGTGGGTGTGAATAAGTTTAGATCCTATATTATATAGAGACTATTGTGGGTGTGAATAAGTTTAGATCCTATATTATATAGAGACTATTGTGGGTGTGAATAAGTTTAGATCCTATATTATATAGAGACTATTGTGGGTGTGAATAAGTTTAGATCCTATATTATATAGAGACTATTGTGGGTGTGAATAAGTTTAGACTGGAGCACGAGGAGCCGGTGGAGGTGAGGGTCGTAGATAACACAATGGTTCTTCAGGAACAGATACAGAAACTTGTGACTCTGAAAGCCAACAGAAACAGTAATCAGGTGTGTATGTTTATCTACCAACCAATAAGAACAGTTATAGCAGTGAGTATATGTATATATCTACCAACCAATAAGAACAGTTATAACAGTGAGTATATGTATATATCTACCAACCAATAAGAACAGATATAGCACTGAGTATATGTATATATTTACCAACCAATAAGAACAGTTATAGCACTGAGTATATGTATATATTTACCAACCAATAAGAACAGTTATAACAGTGAGTATATGTATATATTTACCAACCAATAAGAACAGTTATAACACTGAGTACATGTATATATCTACCAACCAATAAGAACAGATATAGCACTGAGTATATGTATATATTTACCAACCAATAGGAACAGTTATAACAGTGAGTATATGTATTTATCTACCAACCAATAAGAACAGTTATAGCACTGAGTATATGTATATATTTACCAACCAATAAGAACAGTTATAACACTGAGTATATATGTTGTAGGCTGAGAGTGCTTTGCAGGCAATCACGCAGTGCTGTCAGACTGGAGAAGGTAACCTGCTGGAGCTATCTGTGGCTGCTGCCAGGGCCAGATGTTCCGTTGGGGAGATAACTACTGCAATGGAGAACGTGAGTGAAATAATGTAATATTACGTTAGCCAATTATAATCAGGCATTCAATAGATATATTGTGACTAACCAATCATATTTTAGGTGTTTGGTAGACACGTGGCAAACACAAGGATGGTGAGCGGGGCGTACAGGTCAGAGTACGGTCAGCCAGATGACATTGAGAGAGTGATACAGCGTGTTGATGTGAGTATATAAGTCACTCCTAGGTTATCTATACGTATTGATGTGAGTATATGAGTCACTCCTAGGTCATCTATACGTATTGATGTGAGTATATGAGTCACTCCTAGGTTATCTATACGTATTGATGTGAGTGTATGAGTCACTCCTAGGTTATCTATACGTGTTGATGTGAGTATATGAGTCACTCCTAGGTCATCTATACGTATTGATGTGAGTATATGAGTCACTCCTAGGTTATCTATACGTGTTGATGTGAGTATATATTAAGTCACTCCTAGGTTATCTATACGTGTTGATGTGAGTATATGAGTCACTCCTAGGCTATGTATACGTGTTGATGTGAGTGTATGAGTCACTCCTAGGTTATCTATACGTATTGATGTGAGTATATAAGTCACTCCTAGGTTATCTATACGTGTTGATGTAAGTATATGAGTCACTCCTAGGTCATGTATACGTATTGATGTGAGTATATGAGTCACTCCTAGGTTATCTATACGTGTTGATGTGAGTGTATGAGTCACTCCTAGGTTATCTATACGTATTGATGTGAGTGTATGAGTCACTCCTAGGTTATCTATACGTGTTGATGTGAGTATATGAGTCACTCCTAGGTTATCTATACGTGTTGATGTGAGTATATAAGTCACTCCTAGGTTATCTATACGTATTGATGTGAGTGTATGAGTCACTCCTAGGTTATCTATACGTATTGATGTGAGTGTATGAGTCACTCCTAGGTTATCTATACGTGTTGATGTGAGTATATGAGTCACTCCTAGGTTATCTATACGTGTTGATGTGAGTATATAAGTCACTCCTAGGTTATCTATACGTATTGATGTGAGTATATAAGTCACTCCTAGGTTATCTATACGTATTGATGTGAGTATATGAGTCACTCCTAGGTTATCTATACGTGTTGATGTGAGTATATGAGTCACTCCTATATACGAGTCACTCTATACGTATTGATGTGAGTATATGAGTCACTCCTAGGTCATCTATACGTGTTGATGTGAGTGTATGAGTCACTCCTAGGTTATCTATACGTGTTGATGTGAGTATATGAGTCACTCCTAGGTTATCTATACGTATTGATGTGAGTATATGAGTCACTCCTAGGTTATCTATACGTATTGATGTGAGTATATGAGTCACTCCTATATACGAGTCACTCTATACGTATTGATGTGAGTATATGAGTCACTCCTAGGTTATCTATACGATTGATGTGAGTGTATGAGTCACTCCTAGGTTATCTATACGTATTGATGTGAGTATATGAGTCACTCCTAGATTATCTATACGTATTGATGTGAGTATATGAGTCACTCCTAGGTTATCTATACGTGTTGATGTGAGTATATGAGTCACTCCTAGGTTATCTATACGTATTGATGTGAGTATATGAGTCACTCCTAGATTATCTATACGTATTGATGTGAGTATATGAGTCACTCCTAGGTTATCTAAACGTATTGATGTGAGTATATGAGTCACTCCTAGGTTATCTATACGTGTTGATGTGAGTATATGAGTCACTCCTAGGTTATCTATACGTATTGATGTGAGTATATGAGTCACTCCTATATACGAGTCACTCTATACGTGTTGATGTGAGTATATGAGTCACTCCTAGGTCATGTATGTGTGTTAATGTGAGTATATGAGTCACTCCTAGGTTATCTATACGTGTTGATGTGAGTATATGAGTCACTCCTAGGTTATCTATACGTGTTGATGTGAGTATATAAGTCACTCCTAGGTTATCTATACGTATTGATGTGAGTGTATGAGTCACTCCTAGGTTATCTATACGTATTGATGTGAGTGTATGAGTCACTCCTAGGTTATCTATACGTGTTGATGTGAGTATATGAGTCACTCCTAGGTTATCTATACGTGTTGATGTGAGTATATAAGTCACTCCTAGGTTATCTATACGTATTGATGTGAGTATATAAGTCACTCCTAGGTTATCTATACGTATTGATGTGAGTATATGAGTCACTCCTAGGTTATCTATACGTGTTGATGTGAGTATATGAGTCACTCCTATATACGAGTCACTCTATACGTATTGATGTGAGTATATGAGTCACTCCTAGGTCATCTATACGTGTTGATGTGAGTGTATGAGTCACTCCTAGGTTATCTATACGTGTTGATGTGAGTATATGAGTCACTCCTAGGTTATCTATACGTATTGATGTGAGTATATGAGTCACTCCTAGGTTATCTATACGTATTGATGTGAGTATATGAGTCACTCCTATATACGAGTCACTCTATACGTATTGATGTGAGTATATGAGTCACTCCTAGGTTATCTATACGATTGATGTGAGTGTATGAGTCACTCCTAGGTTATCTATACGTATTGATGTGAGTATATGAGTCACTCCTAGATTATCTATACGTATTGATGTGAGTATATGAGTCACTCCTAGGTTATCTATACGTGTTGATGTGAGTATATGAGTCACTCCTAGGTTATCTATACGTATTGATGTGAGTATATGAGTCACTCCTAGATTATCTATACGTATTGATGTGAGTATATGAGTCACTCCTAGGTTATCTAAACGTATTGATGTGAGTATATGAGTCACTCCTAGGTTATCTATACGTGTTGATGTGAGTATATGAGTCACTCCTAGGTTATCTATACGTATTGATGTGAGTATATGAGTCACTCCTATATACGAGTCACTCTATACGTGTTGATGTGAGTATATGAGTCACTCCTAGGTCATGTATGTGTGTTAATGTGAGTATATGAGTCACTCCTAGGTTATCTATACGATTGATGTGAGTATATAAGTCACTCCTAGGTTATCTATACGATTGATGTGAGTACATGAGTCACTCCTAGATTATCTATACGTATTGATGTGAGTATATGAGTCACTCCTAGGTTATCTATACGTGTTGATGTGAGTATATGAGTCACTCCTAGGTTATCTATACGTATTGATGTGAGTATATGAGTCACTCCTAGATTATCTATACGTATTGATGTGAGTATATGAGTCACTCCTAGGTTATCTAAACGTATTGATGTGAGTATATGAGTCACTCCTAGGTTATCTATACGTGTTGATGTGAGTATATGAGTCACTCCTAGGTTATCTATACGTATTGATGTGAGTATATGAGTCACTCCTATATACGAGTCACTCTATACGTGTTGATGTGAGTATATGAGTCACTCCTAGGTCATGTATGTGTGTTAATGTGAGTATATGAGTCACTCCTAGGTTATCTATACGATTGATGTGAGTATATAAGTCACTCCTAGGTTATCTATACGATTGATGTGAGTACATGAGTCACTCCTAGGTCATGTATGCGTATTTTAGGGCTCTAGCCATCATTTTTATTCGTCTACCATGTAGATTAGCTAGTATTTGAATATAACTATAGGTATCAATGTGAGAAATCCACTTGCGTGTACAGTGTATGTAGTCTGCTTACCATACCAGATTCTGTATTCTTCTAGGTGTTCCATGAAAAGGAAGGACGTAGACCAAGGATCCTGGTAGCCAAGACGGGCCAGGATGGGCATGATAGAGGGGCGAAGGTTATAGCCACAGGATTTGCTGACATGGGATTTGATGTAGATATTGGACCTCTCTTCTCTGTAAGCTGCTCTGTACATCTATTCTAGTGCTGTAGATTGTCTAGTTATATGCATAGTATACAGTGTAGAGCATTCTATTACATTGTCTAGTTATATATATAATATACAGTGTAGTGTATTCTATTAGATAGTCTACTAACTAGACTGTGTAGTGTATTCTATTAGATAGTCTACTAACTAGACTGTGTAGTGTATTCTATTAGATTGTCTAGTTATATATATAGTATACAGTGTAGTGTATTCTATTACATTGTATAGTTATATATATAGTATACAGTGTAGTGTATTCTATTACATTGTCTAGTTATATATATAGTATACAGTGTAGAGTATCCTATTACATTGTCTAGTTATATATATAGTATACAGTGTAGAGTATCCTATTACATTGTCTAGTTATATATATAGCATACAGTGTAGTGTGTTCTATTAGATTGTCTAGTTATATATATATAGTATACAGTGTAGTGTGTTCTATTAGATTGTCTAGTTATATATATAGTATACAGTGTAGTGTATTCTATTACATTGTATAGTTATATATATAGTATACAGTGTAGTGTATTCTATTACATTGTATAGTTATATATATGGTATACAGTGTAGAGTATCCTATTAGATTGTCTAGTTATATATATAATATACAGTGTAGTGTATTCTATTAGATTGTCTCGTTATATATAGTATACAGTGTAGTGTATCCTATTAGATTGTTTAGTTATATATAGTATACAGTGTAGAGTATCCTATTAGATTGTCTAGTTATATATATGGTATACAGTGTAGTGTATCCTATTACATTGTCTAGTTATATGTATGGTATACAGTGTAGTGTATCCTATTAGATTGTCTAGTTATATATATAGTATACAGTGTAGTGTATCCTATTACATTGTCTAGTTATATATATAGTATACAGTGTAGTGTATTCTATTACATTGTCTAGTTATATATATGGTATACAGTGTAGTGTATCCTATTAGATTGTATAGCTATATATATATAATATACAGTGTAGTGTATTCTATTACATTGTCTAGTTATATATATGGTATACAGTGTAGTGTATCCTATTAGATTGTATAGCTATATATATATAATATACAGTGTAGTGTATTCTATTACATTGTCTAGTTATATATATAGTATACAGTGTAGTGTATCCTATTACATTGTCTAGTTATATATATAGTATACAGTGTAGTACGTTCTGTACTCACCATTTACTCATGCTGCATATTTCACAGACGCCAGAGGAAGTAGCTCAGCAGGCAGTAGATGCAGACGTACACGCTGTTGGACTGAGTACCTTGGCTGCAGGTCATAAAACCCTTGTACCTGAGGTTATACAAGCTCTGAAAGAGAAGGGCAGAGAGTAAGTTAGAACACGATATCTACTAACTACTCGCACAGTACGTACTCACTCAGTACACAGTCAGTGTATACTAAGTACATACTCAGTACACAGTCAGTGTATACTATGTACATACTCGGTACACAGTCAGTGTACACTATGTACATACTCAGTACACAGTCAGTGTATACTATGTACATACTCAGTACACAATCAGTGTATACTATGTACATACTCAGTACACAGTCAGTGTACACTATGTACCTACTCAGTACACAGTCAGTGTATACTAAGTACCTACTCAGTACACAGTCAGTGTACACTAAGTACATACTCAGTACACAGTCAGTGTATACTAAGTACATACTCAGTACACAGTCAGTGTATACTATGTACATACTCAGTACACAGTCAGTGTATACTAAGTACCTACTCAGTACACAGTCAGTGTACACTATGTACCTACTCCGTACATGCTCTAGCCTGTGTTTCAGTGATATGGTTGTGATTGTGGGCGGAGTGATACCTGCTCAGGACTACCAGTTCCTCTACGATGCTGGAGCTCACCTTGTCTTTGGTCCAGGAAGTAAAGTGACTGACGCTGCTATGCAGGTGGTAGAAGCTATTGACCGTATACTAGCTGGGCAGTCTACTGGGTAGGAACACAGGCTAGACATTAGGAGCTTGGGCTGATGGGTAGGGGCTCAAGTCAGTGGGCAGATAATGTGTACTTGTTGATGGATAGTATATCATGTGACTTTATATAACAGTACATCTAAAACAGTACATAGTACACTCTACTCTGTAATCACGGTACTCCGCCGGAGTATTGCATTGAATGATAATGTAGCACAGGTTAGTATTTAATATATCTCATGTAGTATAATTATTTATTTTACTGTAGCAGGTAACTGGTGTTCTATCCTTCCATAGTTAAGGATGGTATATGGGGATCCGTTGGTTGCCTTCCCTCTCATACTTTACAGAACTGAGTCTAACCAAACGTGCCCTCTATATTATAATGATAAATAGAGGGCAGCTTGTATTGTTGTATTTCTACAGCCAATTATCTCACTTTATTATAAATACAGGTTATGTCTTGGGAGCTCACTACTAGCCACTAATTGTTCTATTACCATCTACTTACACAACTATTAATGTGTATAATATACTGTATATGCATGACTCATCATTGAATCTCGTGAGCCAGGAGGTAGAATGAGGAGGAGAGACATGTACATGTATAGCATAGGGTCTATGGTCTACAGTAGACCATAGACCCTATGCTATACATGTACATTTACATTAGTATTTATATGTCTATGGTATAGACTGTCTGTCTGCGCTAACTACACTTACACTTGCTGTGTTACACCCACCAGACTATACATTGTACATGTACATACTACACTTACACAGTATGCTACAGCCATGTACATAGTGTATATATTGTGGCAGCGGTTGTCTGTCCTTTGCTCTCCTCATGTATAGAGAAGATAACTCTGTACTGATGTGTACCCCTCAATTTACTGCTATGGACTGTACATAGCTTGGGTTGCTAGCTATGGTGAGGTGTTGGTGGTTGGGTGCTACAGTCAATCAGCAATACAACAGCCCCTCACTCCATTGGACCTCAAGCTAGCATATTGCCAGTTTTGTAAATGCAGTGTGCTAGATTTGAATATGCATTATAATAATAATATAGTGTATATAGGGTAGACTGTCTATAGTGTGTAGTACTAGTGACAGTAGCACTTAGTATAATACAAGCACTGGATGCCCCACACCTCACCTATTGTGTCTATTATTAAACAGTTTTATGTAGTATATACAATGAGCACTGGCCCTACCTCTGTCTATTATTAATTACTACTATACATTAATCTACTTATTGTTAGGAGATTATATGCAGTGGATTAACCCCAACCACCCTCTGTGCTACACCCCCTACCTACATACAGTCACCCCTCCCCTCTTTATACTCCATGTAGTATAGTTCCTTAGTCTACTGGGCTAACGTATATTTACCTGTATACCCCCTTTAGTTCCCCCATAGTTCTCCCCCTTCAATATCTCACCACACACACACACACACACACTGGAGTGTATATTATACAGTAGACTGTGTCACTCTACACTAACTACAGGTTAGTAGTATTATACAGTATGTACATGTACTCATATAATATTATATACAGGTGTACAAAGTGCCATCCGCTACTTGTATAGCATACCACTAGTGTTATAATATGATTTTGTTAAGATATATACTTTATATGGTATTAAACTTGTAGTATACCTCTGTACATGTACATAGTATGTGCTGCACTACAGTATTATATTGAATGGCACCCCACTATTTGCATGCAGGTGTAACTAATATTATGAAAGTTATGAGGATGTATTATTAGGTAACATGGTGTTACATAATAATTGTATTGTTATTATTATTACAGTTGAGAAGAGATGATGTAATACATCTGTATTCCTGTGGTGCTAACTGAGTAGACATACTACTAAGTATTACAGTATTACAGACTTGTACACACAGTAATACAAGACACCATGAGGTACCTACTACATAAGTACATGCACACGGTACTATAACAATAATATCCTTAGATTGTTGTATTTATTTGATGTTCACAATGGAAACGTCTTGGTCACTTTGAGGAGCAAAAACTGTTTTTATCAAAAGTATGATGGATCCCTGAATATTGGTGTATTGACTTGAGGGTGTTTGTAAAATATTTAGTTATGACTAAATGTTGTTTCAAAATAGAAATACAAATGAAAGGCAAGGCGCTGTGTATAATATATTCTACAGTATGATATACTATATATTATATACAGTATAGTCACTGTGTGCAGGTGATATACTATATATTATATACAGTATAGTCACTGTGTGCAGGTGATATACTATATATTATATACAGTATAGTCACTGTGTGCAGGTGATATACTATATATTATATACAGTATAGTCACTGTGTGTATAATATTCTATGGGTGATATACTATGTATTACATGTATATACAGTATAGTCACTGTGTGCAGGTGATATACTATATATTATATACAGTATAGTCACTGTGTGCAGGTGATATACTATATATTATATACAGTATAGTCACTGTGTGTATAATATTCTATGGGTGATATACTATATATTACATGTGTATACAGTATAGTCACTGTGTGCAGGTGATATACTATGTATTACATGTATATACAGTATAGTCACTGTGTGCAGGTGATATACTATATATTACATGTACTGTATATACAGTATAGTCACTGTGTGCAGGTGATATACTATATATTACATGTGTATACAGTATAGTCACTGTGTATAATTATAATATTCTACAGGTGGTATTTGTTCCTTCATCTGATGGCTATTGGTTCCCATGTCATGTGCATTGATGTCAGTAAATACTACAACATAGGCAGTGAGTATACTAATATTGTGCTAGGGGTCAGGGGTAGCCCAGTTAATAGAGTGCAAGACTCACAATCGGAAGGTTGTGGGTTCGAATCTCACCGGGTATCAACTGAGTTTCTTTCATTTACCCTAGCCGACCCAAAAAGTCCATACCGATTTCTCAAACCAATTGCTATAATCATCAAAAGTGATGGTGCAATGACCCAAGAATGGTAGAGCAGAGTTTATTTCTAATATAATTTACTGTCTTTACTCAATGCCTACGGTATGCTGGTGGGCCCAGAGTCTACTAGACATATTTGTGGTGATTGTACATGGTTATGGTTACAACAGAAGAAACTACGGTGGCCAATAAAGTTCAACATATTGGCCACCATTGCTGGTATACAATATTGCCGTCGGTGTTCTACAACCTACTAATGTCTTATAATGGGGTAGAAATTTCTAGCTTGCTTCTCTTCTACAAACTTCCAAGTTGCTCCATCACTGTGTTACTGTATTACATTAGTGTACTAACTGTGTTACTGTATTACATTAGTGTACTAACTGTGTTACTGTATTACATTAGTGTACTAACTGTGTTACTGTATTACATTAGTGTACTAACTGTGTTACTGTATTACATTAGTGTGCTAACTGTGTTACTGTATTACATTAGTGTGCTAACTGTGTTACTGTATTACATTAGTGTGCTAACTCTGTTACTGTATTACATTAGTGTACTAACTGTGTTACTGGATTACATTAGTGTACTAACTGTGTTACTGTATTACATTACTGTGCTAACTGTGTTACTGTATTATATTAGTGTGCTAACTCTGTTACTGTATTACATTAGTGTACTAACTGTGTTACTGTATTACATTAGTGTACTAACTGTGTTACTGTATTACATTAGTGTACTAACTGTGTTACTGTATTACATTACTGTGCTAACTGTGTTACTGTATTATATTAGTGTGCTAACTCTGTTACTGTATTACATTAGTGTACTAACTGTGTTACCCAGAGAATAGAGCTGCACCACTATATATACTCTCATCTCACCTGCCCTCAAACCAATGGATGCTATAACTTATTGTATTTTATTTAGTTTCATCTTCCCTGTCTTTCATCAGTTAAATAAATGTTAATCAGTTTATCTATGTTAATATCAGCATCTCTTTGATTCACTGTTTGTTAGCTATTGTTTCACTCTACCCCCTATAATCAGTATAGTCCATATCTCTCTCTCTTCATCAGCGAACACTGACAATGTATTTTAATTACTACTGTCAGTTTTGGCACCTCAAGTCATAGTTGACAATTAGTTGGTGGTGCTTTCAGTGACATCCCTAGCGAGGTGCTTGTCAGCTTGCTTGCCCTTATCTGGCTCATTTTACTCCCTTTAAAAAGTCCAATCCTAAACATGTTTTGATTTGAGTTGATGTGTGACATTGGTTGAGAGTGGGAGCTGGTCTCACCATATCAGAGTTAGGAATATCTGGTGAGAGTTTATACTACACTTTGAAGTTTGATGCTTCTACAGAGTAGCAACAGTTGATAAGAATCGGGTTGTATTGTTATTACATAGCATAAGCATGCATGTACTATGTTATGTGTATATAATATATGATATTAGCATACATAGTACATGTATATACTATGTTTTGTATATTATATGATATTAGCATACATGTACTATGTTATGTATATTATATGATATTAGCATACATAGTATATACTATGTTATGTGTATATAATATATGATATTAGCATACATGTACTATGTTATGTATATTATATGATATTAGCATACATAGTATATACTATGTTATGTATATTATATTATGATATTAGCATACATGTACTATGTTATGTATATTATATGATATTAGCATACATAGTACATATTATGTTATGTGTATATTATAATATATGATATTAGCATACATAGTACATAATATGTTATGTGTATATAATATATGATATTAGCATACATAGTACTATGTTATGTATATTATATGATATTAGCATACATAGTACATATACTATGTTATATATTATATATATACTAGTGTACACTTGGGGGTCTATACTACGGTATGCCCTCACTGTCTACTAGTAGATATAAATGTTTGATTATCTAACATGGAGTTTTTGTACTATCTATCCCCTACCAGGTTCATCATGCACAATGGCCAAGTACTTTGCGGTGTTCAGTGGAGGGTTTGTTCCTATGTGTAAACCCGACGGTACGTTTAAGGAGAAGCAGTGCTATGACGGATGGTGCTGGTGTGTCTCCGAGCAGACCGGACAGGAAGTTGGAGATACAAGAGTGCAGCAACCTAACGAACCCAACTGTGAATGTTAGTCCCATGCTATATTGTACACGTATATGTAACATTAGCTATTCACAATGTGTTCATCAAATTGTGTGATGTCAATAGGCCTACCGGTACAAGTACACCACGTGTGTTATAGCCTACACAGTGTAATATAATGTACATATAGCTACCAGTCATTCTACCAGCTGGGGTATCTGTCTGCCCTTCCGGAAGCAGATAAATCAATAAATACATTATTAAAGGTGATGAAAGATTGAGAGGTGACACTAGAGCAGGTGCCTGTTATATCTGCAGTATAATATGCAAGTGACAGCTCCGCAGCAGGTGCTACAAGGTGGTAGTTACATGTATTGTTGCAGTTTGTAGATAAGGACACAAACAATGAAGTTGGCTGTGAAATAATTGAACGATTAACTTTGCTTGCTAACAAATTACTTTCTCCTGAGTGGAGATGAACTTTTACAAAGGCTCAGCATGAACTGTTACAATATTTGGGAGCCACTGGGTCTTGCTTCCAGCTCAAACTCATTCATGTTCATATTATGTTCAAATAAATATTTTATTTCTGCCCGCTTCTTTTGCAAACATCAGTGAATTATAATTTTATCCAACCATTGTGTTCATATCGGCCAACTGGTTTAGGTATTTCCCTTTAGTGAGATGTAACAGGGATTGTGGAAGTGCCTGGCGCACAGTCTCTGCAACACCCTACCTCCTCCATTCCATAGCCTAATGGGTTTATGGTTTATTATATACATGTAAGTCCATGTGCTACCTGTATGTGAAGTAGCTCTGCATGTTGCATATGTCTATATATTATATATATATGCATTATATACAATACATGTATATGTATTTGTATATGTATATTTACTAGGATATGAACCAAATGACCAGCCTGATTGATAATTAAATGATTAATAACTATTAATACACTGTAGTATGTAGTACAAGTAGTGTAATTTCATTAAAATAATGAGCATAGACCTATTAACCTGCCCTTTGTATTATGTTTTGCTGCTGTCCACTCCCCTTTTGTTATATGGTATTGTTTCTGTATTCAGTGATTCTATCCCCAGGCTACTTACACCCATTAGATAAAACATAGTAGTAAGCGATTACCTACCTATTTCATAATTGTTACAGGTCCAAAGAGGCATGTACCCATGTTATGTTATATTGTTACAGGTCCAAAGAGGCATTTACCCATGTTATGTTATATTGTTACAGGTCCAAAGAGGCATTTACCCATGTTATGTTATATTGTTACAGGTCCAAAGAGGCATTTACCCATGTTATGTTATATTGTTACAGGTCCAAAGAGGCATGTACCCATGTTATGTTATATTGTTACAGGTCCAAAGAGGCATGTACCCATGTTATGTTATATTGTTACAGATGTTGCATTCGCTGCATCACAGGTAGATCTCATTAATGTGGTTGCCAAGGAGAAAGATGATGCTATTAAACTAGTGCCTGATGTATTCATGAGCAAGCCTGCTTATCTATTTCCTCCTTCATCCAGTATTAATACTCCGGTAAAACTATTCCTATTTATACTATCAATAGTTTGTTACTGTGCAATGAGTTCTCCCAAATGTTACAGGGGTGGGGACAATGAGTTCTCCCAAATGTCACAAGGGTGGGATGTCCTTCAGGAGTAAATTGTTAATTGGTTAATTAGTTGGTAGTAGAAAAGGTGAGAGTATAGTACTCTCAGCTTACTCCTTTCTATGGTGTCTGATACAGAAATATATGTTATATATCACTTCTGTTTTAGTGCCATCGACATTATATTTAATATGCTATCGATATTCATCTGCTCATTTACATGGTGATGATGCTGTAGATGAAGAATTATCTTCCCCCTACTCTGTGGCCCGAGTTCTCAGTGCTAGTGACTGTTAAACCAGAGGAGCATAAAGGGGGCTTCCTATTTGCTGTCATGGATAGCCTGGAATCTGTAGTGCAGTTTGGCCTCAGTCTATCTGCAGGGAATAATGACTATACACAGACCATAGACATCTGGTACACTCAGCATCTACAGCAGGTACAGCTTGCTCCAAATCTGTACTATCACCCCATGTCTATGCCACTACCCTATGTCTATACCACTACCCTATGTCTATCCCACTATCTGGTGTCTCTTGCTATATGTAAGACTACAGGTAATACTTTACTATATGTAAGACTACAGGTAATACTTTACTATATGTAAGACTACAGGTAATACTTTACTATATGTAAGACTACAGGTAATACTTTACTATATGTAAGACTACAGGTAATACTTTTTTTCTTCACCCACAGAAGATGAATACCTCAACTCAACCAACTATGGTAATTAAAAATGCATTGTGAACTAGATATAGTGGAGGGAAAGATCCGAAACTTCAGTTTAAAATTGTCTCTGTCCTACCCCTCCTTAGTCCTACCCCTCCTGAGTCCTACCTCTCCTTAGTCCTACCCCTCCTGAGTCCTACCCCTCCTGAGTCCTACCCCTCCTGAATCCTACCCCTCCTGAATCCTACCCCTCCTGAATCCTACCCCTCCTGAATCCTACCCCTCCTTAGTCCTCTCCCCATAGGACATACCAACTTCATTTTCAAATTGGTTCTTGATTGGTCTAAATCCACCAATCAGAATCGAGGCTAATTAAAGGTTTAAACTATTCTCAATGACATTTCGATCATCTAAATTCCACATTGAATTATATCTATCTCCTTATTACGAATGGAGTCAGGGACATGGTGTTATTATTGAGTTTCATATCTTCCCCTCCACTATATCCACTATATCTGAAAGATGTAGTTCACAATATTTTGTTGGAATGTTTGTGTATTGCATGGCACACACGCACACGCATACACATGGCACCTCTTAGTTTCTGTAGATGCACTCTGTTGAATGGCTGCCAAGAGTTACCTGCTCTCTTTTAATTGGTTAGCAGTATTCTTAGACCATTTTTACAATATGTATACATTTCTACTTTCACATTGAACTGATTGCAGTGTATAGTTTAGCACAGTGTGTTGTGTATACCACCCGACATTGTAGACATGGAATAGGAAAATGCAGTATACTAGTATTATTTATTCATGTTCTATAATACAGTAAATTAGTATTACATATTGATGTTCTATAATACAGTATTACTAGTATTACATATTCATGTTCTATAATGCAGTAATACTAGTATTACATATTCATGTTCTATAATACAGTATTACTAGTATTACATATTCATGTTCTATAATACAGTATTACTAGTATTACATATTCATGTTCTATAATACAGTAATACTAGTATTACTGTCTGCAGGGCTCGGTGAAGCTGGCTAGTCTCATGGTACCTCTCATGGTGGACAGATGGTCAAGGTTTGCCATAGGTGTGACTGAGGAAAAGCTTAATCTATTTGTTTACTGCCACAATTACACCACCATTTCTGTGTCCAGGGATAAACTCTCCTTGGAGTTCACAGAGGACAGTCTTCTGCTTGTCGGTCACGCTGGTGGTCTCATTCAACAGCCATTCAAGGTAGAGTATGGTTTGACTCTGTGTGAGACAACTGCCATTGAAAGCGTATCCTACTGTATAACCTACTGTGTAACGTACTGTTGTAACCTACTGTATAACCTACTGTATAACCTACTGTATAACCTACTGTATAACCTACTGTATAACCTACTGTATAATAATAATAATAAAATATAGCAGACTCTCGTTATCGAGCATGTCGGTGGTATTTTTTATGTACCACAGCTCAGGTGTGATTTTTTAGTGGTGTGTGAGCTTACCAAGTTCTCACCACCACTCTTCAGTCACTGCCTGTTAAGAACCCAACATGAAGCATTGTGCTACAAGGCTGGAACAGACAGTGCTGGTATACCCTACTGTATAACCTACTGTGTAACGTACGGTGTAACCTACTGTGTAACGTACTGTGTAACCTACTGTGTAACCTACTGTGTAACGTACTGTGTAACCTACTGTGTAACCTACTGTGTAACGTACTGTGTAACCTACTGTGTAACCTACTGTGTAACGTACGGTGTAACCTACTGTATAACCTACTGTTGTAACCTACTGTATATCCTACTGTATAACCTGCTGTATAACCTACTGTATAACCTACTGTATAACCTACTGTATAACCTACTGTATAACCTACTGTATAACCTACTGTATAACCTACTGTATAACCTACTGTGTAACGTACTGTGTAACCTACTGTGTAACCTACTGTGTAACGTACTGTATAACCTACTGTATAACCTACTGTATAACCTACTGTATATCCTACTGTATAACCTGCTGTATAACCTACTGTATAACCTACTGTATAACCTACATTATAACCTACTGTATAACCTACTGTATAACCTACTGTATAACCTACTGTGTAACCTGCTGTATAACCTGGTGTATAACCTGCTGTATAACCTGGTGTATAACCTACTGTGTAAGCTACTGTATAACCTACTGTATAACCTATTGTATAACCTACTGTATAACCTACTGTGTAACCTCAGACAGGTTGCATCAGACAAAATTGCAGCAAAAATTGCAGCAGTGTAAAAGCACCTTTATTTGCTATTGGCTACTATATCAGTGTTATTAGTAGAACTAGTAGTGTCTGGTTTGGTGCAGGTTATACAGTAACCCCCTAGAATAACAATCAATTGTATCTCTCTCTGATTATTACAATGTACATTTTATAGTGAATATAATATCCTGTTTGTTTCTATTTTAAAGTCAAAGGAAGTAAACACTTTAGTGATTAGTTTAGGGTCTATAAGTAAACATATAATCTCATATAATAATTCATTAATTTTTTATAGACTTTTAATTTTGATTAAATTGTTTAAATACATTTAATTAAATTGTTTAATTCAATAATTAATCATAATAATATCATCTGTGCAATGAATCCTAGTTACCAGACCAGCAAAATACAACATCTAACTATAACTCACTAGAATGCTGACGACTAACAGACGGTGGACACAGTTGATCAGCTTTGTATACTTGCATGTGCATTATTATGTATAATTGTTATAATGTAATATCGCATTGTCTGCTATAATATAATTTCAGGGAGAAATACAGGAACTTTTACTCACAGATGACCCTGGAGATGCTGCCATACAATGTGATGAGTCATTCCAGAGACAGGTGAGTTACCGTTATGTACTGTAGATGTTGTGTACAATTAATAATGTATATATAATATGATATTACCTTACCTATATACACTGTACATATATAATATACATGTACATAGATATACATGTAACATTGGATACCAAGTACCTGCATGCTATTGTCATTATAACTCCATGTATAAGATCATTTGTATAGCATACCAATACTCTGAAGTATCAATGTTAATTGCTACCAATTAGCACTAATTAACACCACTGCTAATTGTATTACATCTCTTGTTTAGTCCCCTTTCTATTTACTCATCACAATCACTTGCACATAACTGACAGAATAAGCTAATAAGCTATGGTGTACTTGGATCAGCTGGGGGAGCACCTGCTCATTCCTGTCGACAGGAATGAGGTGCTTGCTGATGCCATCACTCCATTGATACCCTCATACAATGTAGATCTATGAGGGTATCAATGGAGTGATGGCATTAGCAAGCACCTGTTCACCTCTGCCTGCTGCTGTTGTCACACTATGTGCCATATATTAATACACGTACATATGTTATGGTTACAGAGACAGTGGCCTGGGGAGACAGAGGAGATGGAGTATGGGTATGGTTCCCCACCAGATGATGAGGTACAGAGTGTATTATTATTGGTGCTTATGTTCTCTTTGGATGTGCTGGAGATGTAGATGTGGGAGAGTTTAGCTGAGAGGCTAATGGTAGAAACTGATTAGCGAATAATTTTGCCGCGTTGGTGCCTAGCTTTGCTAGCGTGATAACCTTTTTACCTATTGTACAAAGCACACTAGCGATATTTCCTTCATGAAAGCGATCACTAGTCTGAGCGTGTGCCAAGACAGACAATTATTCTAATATATGTCTCAATGCACAACTTCTACGTGTACATCACATTATAACAGCGACTCTATGTGGAACTTTTTTTGCAGACAAAAATGCAGAATGGAGTCGGTAAAAAATTTGCTGGCCAATCAGAAGCCAGCATCATCGAGAGTGCAGCGTAAAATATTAAACATGCTTGATATTGGGCAAACAGGGTGTTTTTGCTCTATTTTGTGTCGCCCTGTCGCTCCACCATCAATTTGCGGCGAATAACGGCTCGAAAATCGCCAGTCTGTTTCAACCTTAACTGCAGTAGCTCATCCAATGTTGGGAGGTTTATTAATGAGACTGTCACTCGTTGAGAGTTATCTCCACCTTCATGTACATGGAGATAGAATTAGTTGGCTATTACCAATACTCTACTTTATGGTGATTGATTTAACTCACCGACAGCTGTATATTAGACAGTATTTGTTGAAGTAATATTTAATAATAAAATGATATAAATTATTTCTTAGTGGAAATTGTATTAAAAGTTCTAAAATGCTAGAAAATGTTGTACCCTATAAAACTGGCTCGCTGTCAAAGTTACAAGATTGTTATAAAGTACGTGTAGTAGAAATTATATTAATTACATGTACAGTATATCAACAGAAAACATAATATTGTTACATTTATTCTTTGATTTGAATACAATTGGAACAACACATAGTTAGAAAAAGTCCCCGTTTTAATGAGCGATTTTTATTTGCTGCCATTATGTTATGTAACATAGTAACAAAAGGTGGTTTGTTTGGTGTACTTCTTCTGGCATGTGGTCCATTGTCACAGCTGTTTCTTGTACGATTATGGTTTGACTTTAAAGCTTGGTGATTTCATTCTGATTTGGTGGATTGTGTACTGTTACAATAATTACTCTACTCACTCGTATACTACTCGTATGCTACTCGTATGCTACTCGTATACTACTCGTGTACTACTCGTATGCTACTCGTATACTACTCGTATGCTACTCGTATACTACCCGTGTACTACTCGTATACTACTTGTATACTACTCGTATGCCACTCGTATGCTACTCGTATACTACTCGTATACTACTCGTGTACTACTCGTATGCTACTCGTATACTACTCGTATACTACCCGTGTACTACTCGTATACTACTCGTATGCTACTCGTATACTACTCGTGTACTACTCATATGCTACTCGTATACTACTCGTATGCTACTCGTATACTACCCGTGTACTACTCGTATATTACTCGTATACTACTCGTATACCACTCGTATGCTACTCGTATACTACTCGTATACCACTCGTATGCTACTCGTATGCTGCTCATATACTACTCGCATGCTACTCGTATACTACTCGTATGCTACTCGTATGCTACTCGTATACTACTCGTATGCTGCTCGTGTGCTACTCGTATGCTACTCGTATGCTACTCGTATACTACCTGTGTGCTACTCGTATGCTACTTGTATGCTGCTAGGGAGAAGATGAGGACCTTGTAGCCTCAGGGGACACAGGGTATGATTATGTGACGGTACCTACTATTCTCCCTCTTCTACCCACCATATCTAAGGTTAAGCACTACACAGAGATGCCTACTAGTAACAGCTTCCAGACTACAATACCAGCTGACTGGAACGAGGCTGATAATAATGAGAAAGTAGCAATTAATGGAGAAATAGGAGGCCCCACAGAACGTTCACAGGAGCATGGGTATCTGGGGAAAGGTATGATACATGTACATCAATTGTGTTACTATTATCGAGTGTTATAGTATAGTATTATGTAATATACTTAGGCAGGTGCAAGTATATATATATGTTGGCAGGTGCAAGGGGTGAGAAGGGCGATGTCGGACCTCCTGGACCTCCTGGTAAACATGGAGTAAATGGTGCACCAGGTGAGATGGGAGAAATCGGACCAAGAGGGCTACCTGGTCAAAAGGTAATACATGTACAGGTAGATGTGAACATTATAGAACTATAATACATACATATGTGCTGTATGTATGTATGTATGTATGTATGTATGTGCTGTATGTATGTATGTATGTATGTATGTATGTATGTATGTATGTATGTATGTATGTATGTGCTGTATGTATGTATGTATGTATGTATGTATGTATGTATGTGTGTATGTGTGTATGTGTGTATGTGTGTATGTGTGTATGTATGTGTGTATGTGCTGTATGTATGTGCTGTATGTATGTGTGTATGTATGTGCGTATGTATGTGCTGTATGTATGTGCTGTATGTATGTGTGTATGTATGTGCGTATGTATGTGCGTACGTACGTACGTACGCACGCACGCACGCACGCACGCATGCATGCATGCATACTATGTCTATGTGTAGATGCACATCTATCTCTATGTCTATGTGTAGATGCACATCTATGTCTATGTATAGGGTGAAAAGGGCGCTGGTGCAGTGGGTGCTCCTGGAGAGAAAGGAGAGCCGGGTGAGTCAGTTGTCGGAGAGAAGGGTGCAAGCGGAATCAAAGGAGAGCCGGTTAGTTAGCTGTACATTTACTAACATTATACACTAGTTAGTATATACAGTGTACTAATATTATACACTAGTTAGTATATACAGTGTACTAATATTATACACTAGTTAGTATATACAGTGTACTAATGTTATACACTAGTTAGTATATACAGTGTACTAATATTATACACTAGTTAGTATATACAGTGTACTAATATTATACACTAGTTAGTATATACAGTGTACTAATGTTATACACTAGTTAGTATATACAGTGTACTAATATTATACACTAGTTAGTATATACAGTGTACTAATATTATACACTAGTTAGTATATACAGTGTACTAATATTATACACTAGTTAGTATATACAGTGTACTAATATTATACACTAGTTAGTATATACAGTGTACTAATATTATACACTAGTTAGTATATACAGTGTACTAATGTTATACACTAGTTAGTATATACAGTGTACTAATATTATACACTAGTTAGTATATACAGTGTACTAATATTATACACTAGTTAGTATATACAGTGTACTAATATTATACACTAGTTAGTATATACAGTGTACTAATATTATACACTAGTTAGTATATACAGTGTACTAATGTTATACACTAGTTAGTATTTATATACAATGTACTAACATAGCGCATTGTATACCTATGCATAACATACACGTATATATACTGTATGCTCTATACTGTATATAAATTATATAGTACTGCGTTTGTCTACTTTCTACACATAGCGTACTACTGTATTACTGTTTCACTGTTTTACTGTATTGCTGTATTACTGTATTACTGTATTACTGTTTTACTGTATTATTGTATAGGGAGAGACAGTGGTGGGACCACCTGGACCTCCAGGAGCAGGTCTGCTGGAAGAGTTGAGAACTCTCAACTCTGTTAAAGATGAACATCTGCTGAACAGAATCGCCACCATCTCGGCTTTTGTTGGCCAGAAAGGTAACTGTCTGTCTGTCTGTCTGTCTGTCTGTCTGTCTGTCTGTCTGTCTGTCTGTCTGTCTGTCTGTCTGTCTCTGTCCATCTGCTCTAAAGTATGTAGGCGTCATTGCCATCCATTTAACAAATGGGTTTGGAAACTGGTCACACTCTGGTTTCACACTGCTAAAGCCTCGTTTCACACTGCTAAAGCCTCGTTTCACACTGCTAAAGCCTCGTTTCACACTGCTAAAGCCTTGTTTCACATGGTGTTTTATGTAATCCTTGAGTCGAGATCTTGGTGACATCTGCTCTGCAAATTTATTGGTCGAAATGGATGCTGACATTTAGGTTGGTGTATTTCGGTCACAGTCTATTTAGAACCACAAAATACAAAACTTTCGGATTTCAATAAAGTTAATAAAGTTCTGGGGGTTTTTCTTTATATACATTGTATGATGTTTTATATACATTGTATGATGTTTTATATACATTGTATGATGTTTTATATACATTGTATGATGTTTTATATACATTGTATGATGTTTTATATACATTGTATGATGTTTTATGTAATTTATGATGTTTCTAAATGCTTTTCGTAAAAGCATAATAAAGTCTATAGAGTTTTTGATGAGTGAGATTGGTTGTGAATTGTCTTTCCTTTATATCATGGATACAGTGTTGGGGAGTTGTCTTACCTCAATGCTGTAGATGATGGTATTCCAACAGGCATGCTAGTTATGTATGGGTCTTGCACAATCTTAGGTTAAGGATTCCTTTGAGGGGATAACTGTCCCGCAGCTCATAATCATTATGATTATTTCATCCCAATTCTACATAATAGGGTAGAAAGGGGACCAACACATCAATAGAGCATTCTGCCTTCATAGCAAGCTGGGTCACTTTCGAAAACCAATGAGGTGGCAGGGTACGCCGCCATGTATAATACGGTGAAACAACGAAAGCAGAAATGTTTGTTTTTAATTAGCGTGTATAAATTGATACATGAAGAATATAAATAGTAGGTCTGGCTTGTGCAACAACGTTGTAGTTTATAAAGAGACTGGAATGATAGTGTACATCATACATGTTCATTGTGTGTGCAGGTGAACCGGGACTGTGTAACAATATCACAGGACAAACTGGTGAACCAGGTCTTGATGGATTACCAGGAACTCCCGGAGAACAGGTAATAGCACACATAATAGTATCCATGTATATTATATAGCACACATTATATCGCATTCATGTATATTATATAGCACACATATATAGTATCCATGTATATTATTATATAGCACACATTATATTATAGTATTTGTGCATGTTATATAGCACACACATGCATAGCAATGTTGAGTATGCATCAGTTATACAAGCCTCGACTATAACCTATGCATGTGATGTGATGGTATATTTGTCCTAATTTATAGGGTGAAAAAGGCAGGAGGGGGCATAGAGGTGAACCAGGACTTCGCGGACGTGCCGGTGAAAAGGTAGTTCATACTTAAGGCCTATGCAGAGAAGTGCTGTGTAGGATAGAGCACCGTATCTCTGTTATTCTAACTAGAATACAGCATGCACTAATACATATGTAGCAACTATGCTATATACACTGTATATACAAGTGTATGTAGCATCACTGTGCTATATACGTATATATGTATATGTAGACAGCATCACTGTGCTATATACGTATATATGTATATGTAGACAGCATCACTGTGCTATATACGTATATATGTATATGTAGACAGTATTACTGTGCTATATACTTATATATGTATATGTAGACAGCATCACTGTGCTATATACACTGTATATACAAGTGTATGTAGACAGTATTACTGTGCTATATACGTATATATGTATATGTAGACAGTATTACTGTGCTATATACGTATATATGTATATGTAGACAGCATCACTGTGCTATATACGTATATATGTGTAAGTAGACAGCATCACTGTGCTATATACGTATATATGTGTATGTAGACAGTATTACTGTGCTATATACGTATATATGTATATGTAGACAGCATTACTGTGCTATATACGTATATATGTATATGTAGACAGCATCACTGTGCTATATACGTATATATGTATATGTAGACAGTATTACGGTGCTATATACGTATATATGTATATGTAGACAGCATTACTGTGCTATATACGTATATATGTATATGTAGACAGCATTACTGTGCTATATACGTATATATGTATATGTAGACAGTATTACTGTGCTATATACGTATATATGTATATGTAGACAGTATTACTGTGCTATATAGGGTGAGAAAGGCGATAAAGGAAACACAGGTGGCCTCGGAGTTCCAGGGTTTACTGGTGCTAAGGGAGACAAAGGAAGTCCTGGAGCACAGGGAGCTCCCGGTGAACCAGGTAGACTAATAACGGTGAGCATATTATATTATAGTCATGTATTACTGTTTATTATAGTCGTGTATTACTGTTTATAGTCACATATTACTTTTTATAGTCGTGTATTACTGTTTATAGTCACGTATTACTGTTTATAGTCATGTATTACTGTTTATAGTCACGTATTACTGTTTATAGTCACATATTACTTTTTATAGTCATGTTTTACTGTTTATAGTCACGTATTACTGTTTATAGTCACGTATTACTGTTTATAGTCGTGTGTTACTATTTATAGTCATGTATTACTGTTCATAGTCACGTATTACTGTTTATAGTCATGTATTACTGTTTATAGTCACGTATTGTTGTCTATAGTCGTGTGTTACTATTTATAGTCTGAGGGTACAGAGATCCTACTCATCCCTGGACCAAGGGGGAGACAAGGTTTAGATGGTGAGCGGGGATTCAAGGGATTACCAGGAAAGAGAGGATTACCGGGTACCACTGGGAGACCTGGGAAACCAGGTGCGCTGTACAATATCAACTGCGTATACTTGTATAATATGCAGTATAAATAGGACTACACTAATACATGTACATGTACGTGTACAACATGATTGTTATATCTCTTACTTTCGCTCTAATTGCTGTCTGTACTATAAACTTGTAATACAGGTGTTGAAGGACGACCTGGTATTGTTGGTAAGCCAGGTACAGCAGGATTACCTGGATTAGATGGGTTACCTGGTGTACAGGGACCAACTGGACGACCAGGTAGGAGTGGGTCCATTACTCTATGACATTGTGTGGTATATCACATGCTTGTATGATACAATATGGTACAACATACTCGATATTACATGTATATATACCTGCCTTAGGAAGGGATGGAGAGAAGGGGACTAAGGGAGAGCCTGGTGTGGGTTTACCTGGCCCACCTGGTCCTCCTGGTGTCCATCCTAGCAGACCTTTCTTCTCTTCTGATTGGCTGAAAGAGACAGGAGATGGTGAACTAGCAGAGCTTAAGGTATTACTGCACTCTGTATACTTGGTGTATAGTTCATATATTTATCTGTATGCTGTCTGTAGTTCATAGCCCTAGAATAAACACATGTATTCCACTCAGTCTATCTGCAGCGCCATCATACACTCCACCTCCTGTCATTGTAGCAGAACTACTTGAAGTTTGTCAGGCATAGGCTGGAGTTCTGGGTAATCAATGCAGTTTGCATGAGCTAGTAGCACACTTATCAGTGTCTATGTGTACATACATGTCAGTGTATGTACTGCAGTAGGTAGTTAGCAGTAGCTATTAGCTTGGGTCTGCACTAGCGGTCTGTATATCCCATCAGCAGCGCTCATCCACAGATTGGCACTAGCAAACCATTATACTGCAGGTGCTGTCTCTTCAGTTGAAATAATAGTCATTTATATTGAGTGATATAAGTTAAAGCTACATCGTATATCCCAGTGTTACACCAGTATGTAGACTATGCAGTAAAGGGACATTTTGAAAACGGCAGTTCGAAACTGTGTAGATTACGTTTAGAAGAGCACAAATCACAGATAATTAATTTTAATTAATTAATTAAATTAATTGATTATAAAATATAATATTAAAAATGAAAATTAGTTGAAATCTGGCGGTTGGGGTTTGGGATTTCGAACTGTCCGGTTCTGAAGCGTCCTGTTTCGAACTGTCTTGTTCGAACAGTCGCAAATTCAGACTATGGCTATGGACTAGTCATACATGTACTGCACTGTATATACCTTGTGCAGGGAGAGCCTGGTGTCAAGGGAGATAAAGGAGAAACAGGATTACCAGGTTCCATGTCATATGATGATATGCTAAAGCTAGTGCCTCTCTTTGCTACTAAGGTGTGTGTCAACTGTTCATAAACATGTAGTGTACTGTAGTAGGGCATGATATAATAGCCATAGACATAGACATGTAATGTACTGTAGTAATACATGACCATATGATGTAATAGCCATAGACATAGACATGTAATGTACTGTAGTAATACATGACCATATGATGTAATAGCCATAGACATAGACATGTAGTGTACTGTAGTAATACAAGGTCATATGATGTAATAGCCATAGACATAGACATGTAATGTACTGTAGTAATACATGACCATATGATGTAATAGCCATAGACATAGACATGTAGTGTACTGTAGTAATACATGGTCATATGATGCAATAGCCATAGACATAGACATGTAATGTACTGTAGTAATGCATGACCATATGATGTAATAGCCATAGACATAGACATGTAATGTGCTGTAGTAATACATGACCATGTGATGTAATAGCCATAGACATAGACATGTAATGTACTGTAGTAATACATGACCATGTGATGTAATAGCCATAGACATAGACATGTAGTGTACTGTAGTAATACATGACCATATGATGTAATAACCATAGACATAGACATGTAATGTACTGTAGTAATACATGACCATATGATGTAATAGCCATAGACATAGACATGTAATGTACTGTAGTAATACATGACCATATGATGTCATATTACTTGGCTAGGGAGACAAAGGAGAACCTGGATACTCGGGTTCCTCTGCCAGTACAACTGGTGCAGTGGAAGGGGAGAAGGGAGAACGTGGAAATGATGGGCCTGCAGGTTTACAAGGGGATCCTGGAGAGAAGGGGTCCAATGGCCTGCCTGGGTTCCCAGTAAGTCTCTAACCCTCCATCCTTCTCTGCTCTGCTTATTCATATACACGTAGTTCCTCTCTTGGACCTCATGCTCTACTCAATCTGTGTGATTACAGGGCAGACCGGGTTCACCCGGTGCACCGGGTGAATCAATACGCGGACCTCCGGGTAGGGATGGTGTATGCCTATCTAGCGACTGTACTGCTCGTGCTGGACAGAAGGGGGAGAGAGGACGAGATGGACTTCCAGGTACAACTCACTATATTATTATATTTTACTCTGACTTGAGATTCTAGTTACTACTAAATAAGGGTGGTAGAGTACAACGCATACGTATATATATATACATGTATTATACATACATGTATGTCTAGGTTTGTCTGGATTGAGGGGACCACCTGGTAGACAGGGTAAACCTGGTACAGGTGGAGATAAAGGAGAAGCAGGACCTCCTGGTATAGTAAGAACATCAGAAGGAGTGTTGGTAGTCCCTGGGCCACCTGGTAGACAGGTTAGTATTACATAACAATATACTGTGTATTACATAGCAATATACTGTGTGTTACATAACATTATACTGTATATTGCATAACAATATACTGTGTATTACATAGCAATATACTATGTGTTACATAACAATATACTGTTGTTAGGGGGTTTGGCCATTTTTTATATATATATGGTGTATTTTTAGCAAGGAATTTATTTTTGAGCAGTCAGAGACTTGTTTCAAATCCATGAAAATACCTCTCCCCGGGGACCGGTATTTTCATGGATTTGAAACAAGTTTCTGACTGCTCAAAAATAAATTCCTTGCTAAAAATACATCATATAACAATATATTGTGTATTACATAACAATATACTGTGTATTACATAACATTATACTGTGTATTACATGGCATTATACTGTGTATTACATAACAATATACTGTGTATTACATAACTTTATATTGTGGATTACATAACATTATACTCTGTACTACATAACATCAGGGACCACCTGGTCAGACGATTGTTGGTCTAAGGGGAGCTACAGGACCTCCTGGACCACCAGGACCCCCTGGTTTACCTGGTAGAGGTGGACAAATATCTCCAACAGCCAACCACGGGGTGGGTTACTCTTCTTGTCTCCACTCAATGTGAAGTATACAGTACACTGTGACATACATACGTACATGTATGTATATACAGTACACTGTGACATGCATACGTACATGTATGTATATTCAGTACACTGTGACATACATACGTACATGTATGTATATACAGTACACTGTGACATGCATACGTACATGTATGTATATTCAGTACACTGTGACATGTATACGTACATACATGTACATACAGTACACTGTGACATGTATACGTACATACATGTACATACAGTACACTGTGACATGTATACGTACATACATGTACATACAGTACACTGTGGCATACATACGTACATACATGTACATACAGTACACTGTGACATACATACGTACATGTATAATATGATTGGTTTGCATCCACTGTGTATATGGTTTAAATAGTACTTGTTACATAACTAATGTTACATGACAGGTAATACAGACACTATCTGTGACATACTCCTAATGTATTATTGCAGTACCCGCTCTCTGATTCAGGAGTAAGTAAAGTTGCGCTTTGTGTAGTTTAATTAGATGTAGCCTTAGTACGAGTAGCACGAGATGATGTAGTATATTGTAGTATTGATAGTGTTGGCATAATCTGGTGTACCTAGCCTTGGATCCAACGCACTTGCACTCCACTCTATCACATCCTGTATTCAGTTTGAGCACAATACTACTTTGTTCAGTTATATAATTATTCACATTATTACTGTCTTGTGTGGGGTGAGTACTGTATACATGTGCTTCTCTTATACTGCTGTAGTCTTGGTAAAAAGTGTAGTGTTAGTTATAGTTAGTACAAGCACTTCGTGCTTGGTCTGCGACGCAAGTTTCACTACATTTGTTGCTCGCTTCGCTCGCGTGTAATAATGGCTTGTGTTCATGTGCTGTGGTCATGCACATACAGTTATCCCATGAGGAGTTGCCTTCCCTTGCATTAAGAAGACAACTCCAAATCTGTAGCCCGAGTTCCAACACCAATGTGTCGAGTGGGGTGGGTCGGGTACCCACCCCGCCCTTGGTCAGGACTGAGGGCCTAAGGCTACGGCAGCGATGCCTGGGGTCCCGGTCCCAAGGTCCTAGCACCACCTGGAACCGAGATCCTAACCGGCAGCATTGTAACATATATAAATCACGGGTCCAGGAGGATCTCCGCTGCCGGCATAGCCCGAGTTCCAACACTTATTCGGCAGGTGGGGTGGGTCGAGTACGCACCCCACCCTAAGTTGGGTCCGAGGGCCTAAGGTTAAAGACCCACCCCGACAGCGATGCAGGGGGACCCGGTCCCAAGGTCCTAGCGCCACCCGGAGCCGAGATGCTGACCGGCAGCATTGCAACATATATGAATCGTTCCAATTTTCGACCCCAAGTCTGATTGGAGGATGGCAGACCGCAGACCGTAAACCGTAGACCATAAACCGTAGACCGTTTCGTCTTTAGTTATATGATAGTGTAGTGTTAGTATAGTATAGTATAGTGTAGTGTTAGTATAGTGTAGTGTTTAGTATAGTATAGTATAGTATAGTATAGTGTAGTATAGTATAGTATAGTATAGTATAGTATAGTGTAGTGTTAGTATAGTATAGTATTAGTGTAGTATAGTGTAGTGGTAGTATAGTATAGTATAGTATAGTATAGTATAGTATAGTATAGTATAGTGTAGTGTAGTGTAGTGTAGTGTAGTGTAGTGTTAGTATAGTGTAGTGTTTAGTATAGTATAGTATAGTATAGTATAGTGTAGTATAGTATAGTATAGTATAGTGTAGTGTTAGTATAGTATAGTATAGTGTAGTGTTAGTATAGTATAGTATTAGTGTAGTATAGTGTAGTGGTAGTATAGTATAGTATAGTATAGTATAGTATAGTATAGTATAGTATAGTATAGTATAGTATAGTATAGTATAGTATAGTATAGTGTAGCGTAGTGTAGTGTAGTGTAGTGGTAGTATAGTATAGTATAGTATAGTATAGTATAGTATAGTATAGTATAGTATAGTATAGTATAGTATAGTATAGTATAGTATAGTATAGTATAGTATAGTATAGTGTAGTGTTAGTATAGTATAGTGTAGTGTTAGTGTAGTGTAGTGTTAGTATAGTTATAGTATAGTTATAGTATAGTGTAGTATAGTATAGTATAGTATTAGTGTAGTGTAGTGTAGTGTAGTGTAGTGTAGTGTAGTGTAGTGTTAGTATAGTGTAGTGGTAGTATAGTGTAGTATAGTATAGTATAGTATAGTATAGTATAGTATAGTATAGTATAGTATAGTATAGTATAGTGTAGTGTAGTATTAGTATAGTATAGTATAGTATAGTATAGTATAGTATAGTATAGTATAGTATAGTATAGTTATAGTATAGTGTAGTATAGTGTAGTGTAGTGTAGTGTAGTGTAGTGTAGTGTAGTGTAGTGTAGTGTAGTGTAGTGTAGTGTAGTGTAGTGTAGTGGTAGTATAGTGTAGTGGTAGTATAGTGTAGTATAGTATAGTATAGTATAGTATAGTATTAGTGTAGTGTAGTGTAGTGTAGTGTAGTGTAGTGTAGTGTAGTGTAGTGTAGTATAGTATAGTGTAGTATTAGTATAGTATAGTATTAGTATAGTGCAGTAGATGGGCTTATCTCATCTAACAATATATGGTGTACTAACTGTTCCGTTATGTTGTTCAATAGTAATATAGTGTACAGTCAACTATTAGCTTTGTATAGTAGTAGGCTATGACTATGGCTGACACTGATACTTTTTGCTATGGGTGATGTTGTTATGACTCTACTGGTACTGTATACTATGGGTAATGTTACTATGACTCTATACTGATATTGCATACTATGGGTGATGTTAATATGACTCTATACTGGTACTGTATACTATGGTGATGTTACTATGACTCTATTACTGGTACTGTATACTATGGGTGATGTTACTATGACTCTATACTGGTACTGCATACTATGGGTGATGTTACTATGACTCTATACTTGTACTGTATACTATGGGTGATGTTACTATGACTCTATACTGGTACTGCATACTATGGGTGATGTTACTATGACTCTATACTGATACTGCATACTATGGGTAATGTTACTATGACTCTATACTGATACTGCATACTATGGGTAAAGTTACTATGACTCTATACTTGTACTGTATACTATGGGTAATGTTACTATGACTCTATACTGATACTGCATACTATGGGTAATGTTACTATGACTCTATACTGGTACTGCATACTATGGGTGATGTTACTATGACTCTATACTGGTACTGTATACTATGGGTGATGTTACTATGACTCTATACTGGTACTGTATAGCCTACTATGGGTGATGTTACTATGACTCTATACTGGTACTGTATACTATGGGTGATGTTACTATGACTCTACACTGATACTATTACTGTATACTGTGTTCTAACTGTAGGTACTTCTGTTCTCCACTGAAGATGACATGTCAAGAGCGTCCTTAGCTATACCAATAGGCACTATGGGCTTCATCTCCGATCAACAACGACTCTATCTTAGGGTTAGACTAGGCTGGCAGCTGGTGCAGGTAGGGCAATAGGCTAATAGTATCTCCAGTGTACGTATGTGTGTGCTATGCTATGCACTATGACTATGCACTATGACTATGCTATGCACTATGACTATGCACTATGACTATGCTATGCACTATGACTATGCTATGCACTATAACTACGCTATGCACTATGACTATGCTATGCACTATGACTATGCACTATGCACTATGACTATGCTATGCACTATGACTATGCTATGCACTATGACTATGCACTATGCACTATGACTATGCTATGCACTATGACTATGCACTATGACTATGACTATCCACTAGTGCTGGGCGGTTTCGATTTGCATGTCCATTCAGTTTTTTTGCTGATTTTTCTAAAAAACTGAATGAAACCGAAGTTGTCTTCTCACCCTCGATTTAATTCAGTTATTTTTAATTCATGAACAAACACTAAGAGGCCAGGCACAGTTTGACTTTTAAAACCGAATAGAACCGCACCGCCGCATTTGGTGTCGGTTCACATTTTAAATTTTGGCGGTTTTTGAACTGAAAGAAAAAAAAACTGAAAAACTGAATGACACCGAAACACCGTGCAGCACTACTATGCACTATGGCTATGCATACTACTACTATGCTATGAGTACTACATTATGTCTTTAGATGGGGCATGTTGTGCCTTTAATGGAGTCTGAGATGGCTAATGTTATACCAATGTGGATGGATGCCCCGACTCCAGATGTAGTCCACCACTCTGCGGGCAAACCTGGACATGCTGTACATGCTGTAAGTAAATCTTGACATAATGCAGATGTTTCATACAGCACAGTATGCTAATAATACAGATGTATCATACAGCACTGTATGCTAATAATACAGATATATTATACAGCACAGTATGCTAATAATACAGATGTATCATACAGCACTGTATGCTAATAATACAGATATATTATACAGCACAGTATGCTAATAATACAGGTGTATCATACAGCACAGTATGCTAATAATACAGATGTATCATACAGCACTGTATGCTAATAATACAGGTGTATCATACAGCACAGTATGCTAATAATACAGATGTATCATACAGCACTGTATGCTAATAATACAGATGTATCATACAGCACAGTATGCTAATAATACAGATGTATCATACAGCACTGTATGCTAATAATACAGATATATTATACAGCACAGTATGCTAATAATACAGATGTATCGTACAGCACAGTATGCTAATAATACAGATATATTATACAGCACTGTATGCTAATAATACAGATGTATCATACAGCACTGTATGCTAATAATACAGATGTATCATACAGCACTGTATGCTAATAATACAGATATATTATACAGCACTGTATGCTAATAATACAGATGTATCATACAGCACAGTATGCTAATAATACAGATATATTATACAGCACTGTATGCTAATAATGCAGATGTATCATACAGCACTGTATGCTAATAATACAGATGTATCATACAGCACAGTATGCTAATAATACAGATGTATCATACAGCACTGTATGCTAATAATACAGATATATTATACGGCACAGTATGCTAATAATACAGGTGTATCATACAGCACAGTATGCTAATAATACAGATATATTATACAGCACTGTATGCTAATAATACAGATGTATCATACAGCACAGTATGCTAATAATACAGATGTATCATACAGCACTGTATGCTATTATTATCCCTACATGATATACATGCATCATGTAGGTTCGTATGTTTGCCCTGAATGAGCCAATGAATGGAGACTTAGGGGGTATAGCAGGAGCTGATGCTCACTGCTACAGGCACGCTGTAAACTCTGGTGTAGAAGGAGAATTCAGGGCCATACTTACCTCCAGGCTACAGGATATCAGCTTCCTTGTCTTCACTAAGTACAGATCTGCTCCTGTTGTGAATGGAAAGGTTGGTGGTGCTACTCTCACCCCTGTACACTGTGGTGTGTTACTGTGTGCTACTACTGCTACTTACATGTACAATGTATATACTCTAGTGTTTCAAGTGTGGTTATACGGGAGTATACAGTGTGTACCCACCTTAATTTTAGTGGTTGTAAGGCCAGCAGGCGTTTACCCTCATTTTAATAGCTAGTTTTCCCCATACAGTAACTGTGGACCTGATTGAGTAGTGGTAGAGTGCTTGACTCTCATTCATATGGTCTTGAGTTCGAATTTCACCAAAGCATATTTTTTCTTCATTTTAGTAATTCACTAATTTCTTAGTTACTATAAGGTTAAGTGGACAGCTATACAATCCTGTAATGGTTGGGCCGACTCGGCCCCATCCCCGAGTGGGCCACTTCAGACATTACGAATGTTAATACAGTTCTAACTTGCTTATGTAACCTAATTATGTAATAGAATGTTACTTATTTTCCCCTGATATGCATTACTGAGCAATTATGTCCTTTTTATACCCATGTAAAGAGGCCGACCTCTCAGAATTGCCTGATATTGATTTTGCATATGATCTAGATGATTTTAAGCATCTTTTGTCAAATCCGACCTATTTTGGGTCCGCCCTCGGGCTTTCGGCCGCCATATTGTTGCGCAATTTCCGGACGACACTATGTCGTCTTTTTACGACACTACGTCGGCCTTTTTACCGGAACTTCCTTCGGAAGTTCTTATACTATATAAAGCACATTGTTTTTATGTTTGTTGTCTCAGTTCATGCTTGGATCTCAATAAAGACACATCTATACTTACATGTATATACAGAGACTTTCACTTCGTAGATAGGTCATTCCAGTTGTTAAGGTCCTCGACTTTGCAACCCGAACTGCCTACTAGGTCGGATCACTCTCTTTCTCAGTATAGCAAACAAGCATTGACTCGGGATCATATGGGTCGTCTTGAGTAGTCATTGGACTACTAGTACCTGTTAATCTTTCATGTAATGAGAAGGCCTAGCACCACTCATAGGCACTTCATTTTGGACTCGGGAGTCATCTTAGGACGACAGTACCAAAGCCCAAAAACCATTACAATACTAATCTGTAAGATTACATACACGCGTACCTACCTCATTTGCTCCACTTCAAACACTGGTTCAAACTATTTAGCAGAGCTTAGGGTCGGCTACCCATGCACCTTCTTCTAATGCTTTAGTGCGACTCCAACTGTAATGCTATAACCTGGTTACTTCTCTGCTTTAGGGACAGAAGATTCTGGAAAGCTGGAGTTCTATAGAAAATGGCAAAAGTGATCTAGTTGGCGATGTGCCAATATACACATTTGATGGAACCAATATTAATGAAGATTCAAGATGGTGAGTTGGAGAGATATTACTCTCTGTGACTAAATGTATACTTGTACCCCTAGCTAGACCCATCTCATCTGTGAATGGATCTGTATGTTATACTTCTCTTCTTACATACATTTGTTACAGGTCTACAGGCTATCTGTGGCATGGAAGCAGAAGGACAGGGGGTGTGGCCATTAATGAATACTGTCAGGCCTGGACTAGTAGCAGCCCCAAAGAATTGGGGGCATCCAGCTCTTATAGACAAGGTCAACTCCTCGACCAATCAGCTCACTTGTGTGATTCTCTGCTGGCTGTCCTCTGTATAGAGACACATATCAATTGATACTATAATTACATGTATGTACTACCATTATAATATTCTTATCCAGCACACTGACTTCATAGGTATTACACACATAGCTTCATTTCTCAGTATTCATCTTTTCTTCTACATTTTGTACTTGTAGCTAGACTAATTGAAATGTACATATTACAATGTACATGTACTACTTTCTACCTGTTGTATATTGTACTCATAACATACTTGCTTCTACACATGTTATCAAGACATCCCTACTGTAATTCTACGTACATGTGCATCTATATCATATATATTCATATTATTTATTCCTATACTGCTGCACAGTTATTCAATATTGAAATAGTATTATTTTTGCTTTTAGTATTTTTACCTCTGTCTCTGGAATGAGTTTTATATTTTTACATTTCAAATATTTCGGTATGCAGCATATAAAAAGATATTATTATAATTTGGTAGTATGTTATGGTATATACATCACATTACTGATTCTCCATCTGAATATACAAGTATATTTGTGTTCTGTCATGATCAAATACATCACACCGGTGTGTAGTGAATAGTAGTTTATAGGGCTGGTGTAGAGTATATACTGTGTAGTGTATAGACTGTGTGGAGTATATACTGTGTAGACTATAGACTGTGTATAGTATATACTGTGTGGAGTATAGACTATAGACTGTGTAGAGTATATATAGACTGTGTGGGGTATAGTATAGACTGTGTGGAGCATAGTATAGACTGTGCAGAGTATAGACTGTGTGGAGTGTGGTATAGACAGTGTGGAGTGTGGTATAGACTGTGTGGAGTGTGGTATAGACTGTGTGGAGCGTGGTATAGACTGTGTGGAGTGTGGTATAGACTGTGTGGAGTGTGGTATAGACTGTGTGGAGTGTGGTATAGACTGTGTGGAGTGTGGTATAGACTGTGTGGAGTGTGGTATAGTATAGACTGTGTGGAGTATAGACTATGTGCAGTTCGGCACGAAATATATGTTATTAGTGAAGTTGTCCACTCCCACATCGTGGGGGACATTAGAAGGATAACTCCAATAAAGTATCATAATATTACATTATTAATACAACGTCCAAGTACAAGAGTACAGTAACATTCTACTAATATGATGTATTATTAATTTAAAAAGGCTTTGAATGAGTATTTCTAGAAAGAATTGCTCAATAACTTTCAAACCAGATTATAAAATAAGTTTTTCCAAGTCTACAACATGATTAGGACTATTTACTATCAAGTGTATATGCAATGTAATGCATAAGAGTATGTAGTAAAAATATTCCAGTATTTTATAACTTTTTCCAATATATAAATACATGTATGTCTGATTTTACACAGTGAAAAACACTATGATTAAAAATATGAAATATAGAACTAATACAATATATTACAGTGTATACTATATAACTATAATATATAATATAATGTATATAATTACACATGTATGGATGAGTAATATGCAATGTTTACTTGTACATGTAAGTACATGTAAGTATATGTAAGTACATGTAAGTATATGTACTGTAAGTACATGTAAATATATTTAAGTAAAAGGAACAAGTGCTGAGATTGTCAGAGTTGAGCAAATAGATTAGTAAATGATTCCCAACATGGGCTTAGTACATGTATATAGATATAATCACAATAACAGGGGATATCACAGGCTTATGCTATAGTGAGACCTTCCCAGGGTTGCATGTAGAAAGCAGGGAGCCCAGGACTGGACAGTGGAAATAGAATGTGTGCCGGACGGATGGGTATTACTGTGTCTCTGTTGGAATGAAACACTGTGCAGTGACGTAGGATGAATATAACACACACTATATGGATTATACAGTGTACATAAATAATATAGAAGGTGGCACATTGCTACACAGCTAGAGATGTATACCAGTAGTGTATGAGTGGTGGGTGTCACCGTTGATCCCACCAATCAGAGCCAAGGTTACAAGAGCTGTGAACAGACTGCAGGTGAAGCTGAGTATGAGCAGCTTGTTGACTCTCAGTGCCCTTTTATTACAAGCTGACATATCACCTGTAATACAGGTATGTAATACAGGCATGTAATCTGCTAGAGTATTAATACAATATACACTAATACTAGAGTATAATACAATATAGACTAATACTAGAGTATAATACAACATACACTAATACTAGAGTATAATACAATATAGACTAATACTAGAGTATAATACAATATAGACTAATACTAGAGTATAATACAATATAGACTAATACTAGAGTATAATACAATATAGACTAATACTAGAGTATAATACAATATACACTAATACTAGAGTATAATACAATATAGACTAATACTAGAGTATAATACAATATACACTAATACTAGAGTATAATACAATATACACTAATACTATAGTATAATACAATATAGACTAATACTAGAGTATAATACAATATACACTAATACTAGAGTATAATACAATATAGACTAATACTAGAGTATAATACAATATAGACTAATACTAGAGTATAATACAATATACACTAATACTAGAGTATAATACAATATAGACTAATACTAGAGTATAATACAATATACACTAATACTAGAGTATAATACAATATAGACTAATACTAGAGTATAATACAATATACACTAATACTAGAGTATAATACAATATACAATAATACTAGAGTATAATACAACATACACTAATACTAGAGTATAATACAATATAGACTAATACTAGAGTATAATACAATATACACTAATACTAGAGTATAATACAATATAGACTAATACTAGAGTATAATACAACATACACTAATACTAGAGTATAATACAATATAGACTAATACTAGAGTATAATACAATATAGACTAATACTAGAGTATAATACAATATACACTAATACTAGAGTATAATACAATATACACTAATACTAGAGTATAATACAATATAGACTAATACTAGAGTATAATACAATATACAATAATACTAGAGTATAATACAATATACAATAATACTAGAGTATTAATACAATATACACTAATACTAGAGTATAATACAATATACACTAATACTAGAGTATAATACAATATACACTAATACTAGAGTATAATACAATATAGACTAATACTAGAGTATAATACAATATACACTAATACTAGAGTATAATACAATATACACTAATACTAGAGTATAATACAATATAGACTAATACTAGAGTATAATACAATATAGACTAATACTAGAGTATAATACAATATAGACTAATACTAGAGTATTAATACAATATACACTAATACTAGAGTATAATACAATATACACTAATACTAGAGTATAATACAATATACACTAATACTAGAGTATAATACAATATACACTAATACTAGAGTATAATACAATATACACTAATACTAGAGTATAATACAATATACACTAATACTAGAGTATAATACAATATACAATAATACTAGAGTGTAATACAATATACACTAATACTAGAGTATAATACAATATACACTAATACTAGAGTATTAAGGGATAATATAAATCACCTTTGGTCACCCCATTGTGGAAGTCACTATCGAGTTTGAGAGAGTTCCAGAACGCTGGAATACCGAGAGGAAAGAAGAGTATGATAGCTACGACAGATACTATCTTATAGACCTTCAGGTTCTTCTCTTTCACTGGTTTCTGGCGATCCACCCAATACTGGGGAGTGTGTTGGTAAGGCTGGCTGTTACTCTGGGGCAGAGACTGCGTATATATAATATAACACAGTTGATCAGTAAAGTGTATTATGACAAAATAATATATTAGACTGTGTAACAGACAAGATAAAACAACATTAGACTGGATAGCCTACATATGTACACACATGCATACACTATATTCATAGGCCTAATACGTGGGTACATGCAAAAGGATGTGAACACACCTGTAACTGCTGACCCTGTGCACCAGAACTAAAGGTTACAGCACCATCTTCTATCTGTATAGATGTGGTTGAAACAGCTGATGTTGGACAATTAGTGGACGTTATGTCACATTCTACTGTTTCACCCACATCGTTCTCCTCCGATATTATCGCTTCATCAGCTAATGCTTTATTCTTAATATCTGCTTTAGATGGGGGTGGATCCAACCTAATACCAGTAGTAGAGACTTCATCTGCCATATTTTGTTATTCTTCAAATGAGTAATACTACAGAAAACACGTCCTATCGTTAAACCGTGGAGATGCATAGTTCCAGCTTTCCAGTTAATATGGATAGATATTATTAATTAGTGCCCATTCGTCAGTTGAGTTTTGCTTCACATGACTGCTACCTCATTAAGTCATCAGCCAATCACATGACTGCTACCTCATTAAGTAATCAGCCAATCACATGACTGCTACCTCATTGGGTCATCAGCCACATATTGCTTATTTTTCAATTTCTACTCTTAGATATGTTCACCACTTTAGTGCAAGGCAGCGCCCCACACCCCACATACATGCTAAACTGCAAGAGTAGCCACAAAGTGACTAAAGTACCTACAACTATACCATCAGTAGAAGTTATCTACCCTTATTCTGACGTCAAGTTGCACAACTTTTTTAATTATCACAACTCTGTCAAACAATAACAGTAACATCAAGTAGACACATTAGCTTTCATAACAAATGCAGATATTGGCATTTATAGTACTACATACTACAGGTCCAACACACCAGGCTAGTCAGCGGGTATGTTATTCATTACATAAAAAAGTAGCCTATATTAACCAATCAAATTGCAAACTCAAAAAATAATTTGATATATTTGCAATAAACCCTGATTTATTCTGCCTAAGAATACTATTTAACATTTCGTTCTACATACCCATTTTTCATTTTGTGACATTCCTAGTATAACAAGAATAAAAATTCAGTTGAAACTAGGCCTGCACGGTGTTTCGGTATCAAACGGTGTAAACGATGCGGAGACCCTCGGTGTAAGACATCGTAAAAAATTTTATGCATCGGACCGCACCGCAATCGTTGAAAACGATTTGGCGGTGTTTCGGTGTCACCCGGTATCATTCGGTGTCTGGCGTCAACTAAAATATGACGTCATAACGATTGTTATTCGGTGCGATGTTCCGGTATTAGTCGAATGTTTCCGAGGTACAGACATCGAAACACTGGAGCGATTATGGTTCGATGCATTCTCTTCACAAAGTAACTCGCGAGCCCGCACACCTCCACTATTCCTTTTGCTGGCAACATGGCAACGTTGCAGGTGCGCGAAGACGATGACTGTCAGGTTGTTGATGTTGAAGAGGTAATAATAAGTAGCTTTTGGGGTGTGCTGTCACCCGTAGCATGCCACGTCACATTGTATTATATTATTTATATGTAATTGCTTCGTTTATAAACAGTGAGCTGAAATGTGTATATAAAATAATGAATAATATATTAAAATAATAACTTGAAATATAAAATAACAAGTGACAAAGTATCAAGTCATTTAATTTACTAGTAACTATATTGTATTCATATTGAATATTCTGTATTTATGAATATAAATTAAAATGGGCAATGATCATAAGATGATGATAATAAATAGAAATACGGTGTGCTATAGTTACTGCTGCTACATGATGTTCACGGTGGTTGTACGCTTGGCACGGGCGGAGGCTAGTAGCAGTTGTGTTGGGTTTTAAATTCGTGAAATTCAAGTTAAATTTCAAATCCTTTGATTTTTGTCTACTTAGATATCAGCATGCAGGGTTGCCAGTTATCAATAAAAATAATTTGAATCATGTACTATATCACCATTCAATGTCGAGTATCAATATTTTAAAATAATTATAATAATAATTTGAATATTCTTCATCTTCTTTCATTAGATTAAGATTAATATGTTGCTTGTCCTTGAAAGACTAGTGGCAGTTGCTTTTACAGACAGATTATAAACTTTATAAAATTGTAAATATTAGTAATGCATTAGCAAGGTACCATGCGGTACTACATGAAAGGCCTTAGAAAAGTCTAGTACTCCAACATGTTAAGCAAAATGTCATGTGTGACACAGGCGATTAGTCGAAGGCATTTTGATATGCAGAGAGAAAGTTATTCGAACATTCTTGCCTGTCGTTAAGTAATATGTGCTGCACTTTATTGCAACAACTATGTGCTAGAGAGATGGGTGATAGTTGGATCACTATAATCGTAACTATCTTTTGTATGTATAGTGTTGAACTGTCATGACAAAGTATCAAGTCATTTAATTTACTAGTAACTATATTCATATTGAATATTCTGTATTCATGAATATAAATTAAAATGGGCAATGATCTTAAGATGATAATAATAAATAGAAATATGGTGTGCTATAGTTATTGCTGCTACATGATGTTCACGGTGGTTGTACGCTTGGCATTTTAATATTACTTCTTGCTTAGTGAAGACTATCTTGATCGATTTGTTTTCCTGAATCGTCCCTCCTTTTTGGCTTTGACTCTGACCTCAGTTGAACATCTTTATTTTGCTCTTCTCTGTCAAAGCTCAACGAGCAAAGGTGCTCATATTCTTCTAGTCTTCATGTTTTTTCAAATTTACCAATTGTCATATTAAAAAAAAGACAATTTTAATGGGTGTGAATTCATTTCCTTTGTGGGTCAAAGTCTGGGGAACCAGTGGTGTCTGGTCTTCAAAGTCATGCTGAAGTAAAGTAGTGAGTCTTCGTGGATTTGCTTTCCCTGTGTCTGAATCATTGTCACTTGCACTCTCCACATCCTAATAGTTAGCGCTTCTCCCTTATTTATTTTGCTATCAATTAAATAAAAGATAACCTTCAAGAATGTGCAGCAAAGTAATAAGCTATAGGTCAATACAATGTTTTACAGCTATAGATCATTTATTAACAAAGTAAATACAGAGAAAAAGTAAAGACAATGTACAATCTTGCATGCTATTTGTAGCAACAAACAGAATTAAGATATCTCAAGTACTATTGAAGTTATAAATATTTTAGTACATGATGTACAAATGTATGACATAGTTGAACAATTAATTAGGCCAGTTGGGTCTGTTATGCAATATTTAATTGGTTCTCAAAGGGTTAACAGACAAATAATTTTATGTTTGACAGGCTCCAGGTTGTCAGCTCACTGCCTGCCATTGCTACTGTGTCAGCCCAGGGCAACCGGTACTGATGTAGGTGTTGTAGAAGAGGCTCCGTATGATCCACAATTGCGGGCTAAGAAGGCGGTAAGTTACTACATAGGTTACGATTATTGTGTAATTAATGTGTGGTGTTCACCAAGCGCTAACCTCACTTAGTTTTCCTTTGTATTGGTTATTGCGTTTCATTGAGATATAGAAAAGGAAATTATCTGCTTTTCAATGATGCCGACACTAACTATAGCCAGTATTCAATCAACACTTTGTAGGTGGAGTTCTTCAGACTGAGCCACTGTAATCCAGAAGCTGACCTGTTAGATTGGTGGTCAATACACAGTGCTGAGTTCCCCCAAATAGCCAGTATTGCGAGGAAGCATCTGTGTCTTTGTGCTACCAGCGCTACATCCGAACGGCTCTTCAGTCTAGCTGGCCAAGTGGTGTCCAAGAAGCGGCAGAGTCTTCTTCCTACTAAAGTTAACATGTTGGTTAGTTTAGCGTTCAATTCCAATTAAAAATTTTGCTATAGAGTTCTTGAGAAATGTTGCTGCAGAGTTCGAGGTAACCCAATTTTTTAATGTCTACTATTAGTAACTATTTGGTTCAACCTTGCTTTTGAGTTTATTAACCTCTATTTGTAGTGAATTGGAAAATGTTAGTATCTTAATGATTAATAATAAGACGAGACACATCTTTTGTTTTTGTTGACTCCCTATATTTTGATGTGTATCCATACATCATCCATCATCATCAGAGGAATGAGGATGTATGGGTTTACATGAAATGTAAGGAGTCAACAAAAACAAAAGATGCGTCTCATCTTATCATTCATCATTCTAGTGAATTCATTTATAATTAGCAAGTTTTTTATTTTCATACTTTTTCCCCAAAGCTTACCTCTAAATTTGTTCATTATTTTTCTATCTGTATTTCTTTTTTGATGGTTTTTACACTAGCTTGGGACAAACATAAATAGACAGGGAACATGGTGCATGTACCACCACAGCCACTGTTTAATTAGTTTTTGTATCCTGGGACTGTGGTGGTTTGATTAGTGTATAGTGTGACTGTGTGGTTTAATTAGTTTATGTATAGTGTGACTGTGTGGTTTAATTAGTTTATGTATAGTGTGACTGTGTGGTTTAATTAGTTTATGTATAGTGTGACTGTGTGGTTTAATTAGTTTATGTATAGTGTGACTGTGTGGTTTAATTAGTTTATGTATAGTGTGACTGTGTGGTTTAATTAGTTTATGTATAGTGTGACTGTGTGGTTGAATTAGTTTATGTATAGTGTGACTGGTAGTTTAATTAATTTTTGGATAGTGTGACTGGTGGTTGAATTAGCTTTGTATGCCTGTGGTGATACATGTATCATGTTCCCTGTTTATTTATTTTTGCCACTGTCAGTAATTAACTAGTCTGTTATTTTCATAGTAATTTAGCAAATGATATTAGAGGGTTATTCTATTTTCATACTTTTTTTGTGAAGCTGACCTCAAATTTTTTACTCAAACTAAGTTTGCAATGCAGCAACTTGAAGTTAGCTTGTTTAATTTGTTTTTTGTTTCTTGTGACATGTATAATGTTCCCTGTTTATATATTTTGACAGTAATTAGTTCCATTGCTTGACAGCTAGTCTGATATTTTCATAGTAATATAGCAAATTATATTATATTAGTGAGTTATGTTACTTCCATACTTTCACTTGCTTACCTGTAAATTTTACATGAGCTAAGTTTGTTATTCAGCTTGATTATTCTTTGTCAATTAATAAATTATGGTTGGATGGTCTTCAGCCACACTGAAAATAGGGCCAAATGAGAGACATTTGGCTAGAAGGGTATCAATATCAACACAGGATTTTTATTGATCTGTTGACCACATGGCATATTAAATAAAAATAAAAAAGCATTTCATCAGTCGAGGTCTGTGAATGAAGCCCAGTCAGCAAATAAGTTTCTAAAACATAAAAAAATTGTGTTAGTGCAAAATTGAGAGTTGTGTTCTCTCGTAACATTTGGCACCGATATCGCCCGGTGTACCGAACAACACTGGACCATTTGAAACATGGCAAACACCGGGGTAGTTCGATATATCGGCCCAAATTTGGCATCGCCTGACACCGGTTCAGCCACACCCCAAAGACCGGTGCGGTCCGATATTCCGACCCATATTCACCACCGGTTGACACCGAACCAATCCCAACAAGGGGCAACCGGTGCGGTTCGGTATATCGTCCCAATTTTGCAATCGGACGACACCGAATGAGACCAGGCACAATTGAACCGGTGTCAACCGGTGTTTGATTACCACCACCCCAAAAACCGAATATGAGTGGGGAGGCAACACCGTGCAGGCCTAGTTGAAACTTTCTGCTTATAATAACACAATGTACAGTCTGGCAATCACTCCCTGCAGTGATGTAGTTCATTAGCCAATATGTTCTAAAAGTTTGCACGGTATACTCGTAAGCGAGATTGGTCTATAGTTATTTGGCTGATCAGTTGCACCACGTTTGTGTAATGGAGTCACATGGACCGTTTTCCATTCTGAGGGGAGTTTTGAGCTAGAGAGTGAAGTTTCAAAGATCGATGTAAGGCATTTAGACACATAATAGGGTCAATCAGGAGGTCCTCTTTACCAGGTGATTTTCTATTTTTCAGGCTGCTGATAAATTCATTGAGGTAAGAATTTGTCATATTCGACATCGATATTCAATATCAATATGATATACTATGATCGTATGATATACTATATGCGAACATCGGCAGTTTAGGCGAATATTGAATATGAATATGTATGAGGTCTATACAATGTTCTAAATTGATTGAGGTATCAATCTGTCATATACCTCAATCAATTCAGAACATTGTATAGACCTACTACATATTGATAACCATATTCGATATTCGTATTTCACACATCTAAATATACTCACTCTATGTCAATAAAATATCCTATCATCACAATTTGAGCAAATTGAATGCCTCATTTATTATAACAGTGTGCTACAGTGTACAAGCCAGTGATACAGCGTGTCGCTGGTTCGATTTGACTTATATATGTTGCAATGCTGCCGGTCAGGATCTTGGCTTCGGGTGGTGCTAGAACCTTGGGACTGGGTCCACCGACATCGCTGCCGGAGCGGGTCTGTAGCCATAGGCCCTCGGGCCCGACCCAAGGCGGGGAGGGCACTCAACTCACCCCACCCGCCGGATTGGCTTTGGAACTTGGGCTATGCCGACATTGATTATTCTCCTGGACCTGTGATTCATATATATGTGGCAATGCTGTCGGTGAGGATCTCAGCGCCGGGTGGTGCTAGAACCTTGGGACTGAGTCCCCCTGCATCGCTGCCGGGGTGGGTCCTTAGCTCTAGGCCCTCAACCATGACCCAGGGTGGGTACCCGGCCCACCCTACCCATTATATTGGTGCTGGCTCTCAGGCTATGTACTTGGAGTTGTCTCCCTAATGCAAGGAAACACAACTCCTCATGAGGGGACTGTAACATATTTGCACCAACAGAGGTCATACACATGCATGACCACAGTACATGAGCACAAGCCACTATGTCATGCGAGCAAAGCGAGCAAATTTTGCAGTGAAACTTGCCTCGCAGACCAAGCACGGAATGCTTGTTACATGGGTCTGTCCATAATCACCGTTGCAACATTCAGAGAACATATCTGAATGTAGCCACTTATTTAACATTGTCCAACCTTATTGAACAGGACAGGCTGATTGAGCTTAAAATTCTCTACAAAATGATATGTTAAATGTTCATGTGGAATAACCGGTTTGCTGACGCTGTCCTAAAATGTGTGTCACCGTTGCAATGTCAGAGAAATGGAATTCTAAAACATGTTCTGCCGTTATTGAAAATTCTGTGATTTGTGTCGCTTCTCACTTTTTTTGCTTAGATATGATGTTGAGAACCTATGCAGCTACACTAGAAACCAAAAACCTAAGCAATATCTTAGTGTGCCTTGCTCTGACGAGCTTGAATCGGTGTCACCGTTGCAACAATCCATTGTCACCGTTGCAACGCTTTCAAATTTAAGGGACAAATTGAGCTTTTTAGGAAAATAAATCGTGTTTTTTATGGTTTCACATCTACCAAATATGATGTTTATTAGGGTAATGGTATGATACACTCAAATAAAGCATAGTTGTTTCAATATACAACAATTGTGAAATACTCGAATACTGAAAGACGACAATGTGTTACAATGTTCTACCGTTATTAAAAACTCGGTGAATCGTGTTGCATCTCACTTTTCTTGCTTAAATAATATGCTGAGAACATGTGCAGCTACATTAGGAGCACAAAATCTAAGAAATATATTATTATGGTTCGAGTTGAGAAGCTTCAATCAGTGTCACCATTGCAACTATTTATCGTCACCGTTGCAACGCTGTAAAAATTAATTGACACTGGGCTTTCTAGGAAAGTAAATGACATTATTTGTATAGTTGTAAGCCTACATTTACCAAATATGATGTGTATTACGATAAGGAACCGATACAGGTAAAGAATGTGGTTTTCTAAGGTATTAAAAGTAGTGCAAAATATTCTATTGCTGAGAGACAGCAATGTACTGAATAAGGTGTAAAATTCAAACTAGGAAGGTATTCTGCCATTGCATGTTGCTCTAAAAACAGTATTGATCTCATTTGTTCAGGATGGAAAAAGTAGCAACATGTTGATATGATCCCGGCATACTCGAGCAACGTTTTTAGTATTGATAACAAACATCAAAAGCAGACCTGACGCACCTCGCAAATTACAATCCGGTTTCGTGCGCATCAACAGAGTAGACAAGTCCTACATTATTTAACATTGTTCATTTTCTTTCAAAATCACCTTCTTTTACATTCAAAACAATTTTTAAACTATCTGGGTCAATGCAATCAATTTGATCACAATTTCGGTGAAAACCTTCAGCATCAGCACTATCTACTTTGAATGAATGTTACTGGTGTTCCTCGGTTTGGCTCACCTGACTAGAAAAAAAAGAATTTTTACCAATTTGTATTGCATAGAGCAAACCTTCTTGAGATAAGTGAGCAGATGCAACTTTCAGACTGTACACCTTAAATTTTGATGTGTTCAGCATAGTTATCTGGATCTGCTTTTAGTTTTTCGCGATATTTACGCATACGTTCAGCAGAAGTGGTCGTCCACTTATTGATGCAGGGAATAAACTGACCCAACAATTTTAGAATGGCAAAGAGGACATAGCTACTCAGTCACACATAAAGTATTTAACTGGATCTGCTGTCTATCCACTTCATACTAGGAAAAAACATTGTGTAACAGAATGAGAAGTTTGATTTTAGGATTCCGTGTGTGTTAGCTGGGCACAGTCGACAAAGGAAGCTTTACTCAGTTACATTACGTTGTTTTACAGTCTCTTTTATCTTTACCCATCTTCATATTTGGACTGTAATACAGTTCCATATAGGCTCCTTACTTTGGACTTTAGGGGCATTGCAACGGTGACACATTGCCGTTGCATCGGTGACACGTTGCAACAGTGACGGAAAATCAGGCAAAATATATGGGATAGCAAAAAATTAGAATGGTAGTCTTGTTAGTATCACAAAGTTAATTTAGAATCTCAAAAATAATGTTTTTAAATTAGACTATGAATTGCTGAAATATTATTAGATATTTTACTAGAGATTAAAATATATTGGTTAGTGAATGTTACTATAACAGCATCAATGTTTTCCGAAATTCTGCAGCGTCCTGAACAGAACTAACAACTTGGTATAGGAGTGTATCATCTGCATAGAGGCTGACACTGCAGGTCAACACATCTGCTAGATCGTTGATGCGCCCCAATAAGAGAGTTGGCCCCAATACAGAGCCTTGAGGTACACCAGAGGTTATGTTGCACACAGTTGACTTAGAATTCTTCAATACCACTCTCTGCTTCCGTCTTGTGACAAAGTCTTGGATCCAGTTGATAAGGACAGGATCTAGATCAGGAATTGCTCTGAGTTTTTGTAGTAACAGGCTATGTGGCACCTTGTCAAACACCTTTTTAAAATCCCGTATTATGGCATGTGCAGTCTTGTTTAGTTCTAAAGACTTTACCAGATCATGGTAGGTGGCACATAGCTGGGTCTCACAAGACAATCCTCTGCGAAACCCATGCTGTGTGTGGTAAAGGAAGCTATCCAGTTTCTCGTAGATGTGGTGAAGGACAATTTGTTCAAGCATTCTACATGGTATTGATGTCAGAGAGATAGGTCTATAATTTGACACCTGATCCGGATCTCCTTTGTGTATGGGTGTTGCATAAGCCATCTTCCATTGGTCAGGCAGTCTTCCAGCTTTTATAGAGGCATGATGAACATGGCTGAGACAAGCAGCTATGGTTGGTACTGTACACTGGGTATATAAAATGCGTATCAAAGATAACGATTTTAGTAAAAATGGGCTTGAGAAGGGCATAGCGCGATTTTAATTTAACGAACCCACCAAAAATCTATTTTAATTTAACGACCACAAAGGCACAGGGTTGTGGTAAAATGTGGTAAGGTACAGGTAAGGCAAAGTTACAACTTTAAACAGATCTTCTGGCTCATAAGTAGTAATTTACCCATTTCTATTGTATTATAGTTGAATAGAATTGCACTTGCAGTAATCCTATGTTACAGTTACAGATGGGATTAGTATTGTACATGTATAGCTAATCTTATGGTAGCCAACAAATAAAAAAATTAGTCCTCTAGTGGGATTCGAACCCATGCCCATTGGATTGATAGTCGAGCACTCTACCTATTACGCTATCAGATCAGCAGAGTTTCACTCGAAACTAACCACTGTAATAATCAACTGTGGTAATACTTTACTAGTAGTGTATTGCTACAGCTAATGAAAACAACACGGGAATATGTTTAACAAATAGTTTAGTAATACGAATTATATTTTAACGAGTTCGATCTACTCACGTTAAATTAAAATCACACGAATGAAACCCAGTGTACAGTATGTCTATCATGAGGTCTGGTTGACGTATCCATCAGGTCCTGGGGACTTCCCATTACCCAGTGAGACGATCAGCTTTGCATATCCATCTTCTGAAATTTCATTACTGTCATTGGGAGAGTCTAGTGGTGGGACATCATCAATACAGTAGTAATTGCAGAATTGTTGCTGGAAGAAGTTATTCAACAAATCAGCACATTCACCTGGGTCATCTGTGGAATGGTGGTCACCTGTTTTCAGGCTCATGGATGGAACACTTCCTTTCTTGTTGTTCTTCAAGTCTCAGAAGAATGGTTGAGTTCCCTCTCTTCAAAGGACCGCATGTGTTGTCAACAAGGAAGCTGGTCTTCATTCGTCAAACTTCTTTCTTGGTTGGTGGTTCTTTTCTCCTGCTTGTATTTTGCCAAAAAGAAGGGGTCTCCAGTCCGCTTATATTTTCTATATGTTCTTCTTTGTTTTGAGATGAGCTTCTCGGCGTCCTTTCCTAACCAATGTGGCTGGTTAGGGTTTTTGTGATTGAGTTCCTTTGTAGGAACACAGTCCCCTAGACCTATGCGTTTCTGTAGTTGGCTAGTAAATAGTGACCACATGCATATGCATGCATTAATATTGCAATAGACGTTTCCCGTTGTGTGCTGCTAGCAAGGCAGAGACACACAACTCTATTACCTTTGGATTCTCCTAAACGCTTGTGGATCTAACTTAAGACTCAACCAGATGTATTGAAGCGAAGATAATCAATCAACTATGAGGATGATGACACACAAAGGAGTGGCAATAAAACAATTAACTCCCAGATTTAGTTCTGTATTCAATTCAATAAACAAGGGTAGCAATAATAATAGTAACCAATAAATAATACAATGTTTAGTTACAAACACAGATAGTTATAGTAATACCAAGTTGAAGTTAATAATCGAACTAATACAAATATAAGTATTAATATAATAAACAGATACACCAGTTAGCCAAAGGAAAAGATATGTCACTATGCAATGTTAGAATGTAAAAGGTTAACTATATCTATTCAGTATTCACACAAAATATAACCAGTCTGAGTCTCTCATATGATAAACGCTTCAACTATAACTGCTCATGGGTATCACAGCAGAGAGTGGATGTCAGCTGGTAGCTATTTCTCTGGAAGCCTTGCCTTATTAATATAGCTTCCTCCGGTATTACACAAAAAGCTATTTTAGTATTTGATTGTACAAAATAACCTTCTAATACCAGGAAGTATGCAGCTGGAATTCCCAAAACATGTTTCCACCACAATGACAATATGAATATATATTAATATAATCATTATGATTATAAATAATAATATTGAATATAAATATTTAATAATGTAATAAATATATTATAATAATGAATAATATATCTTTTTAAAAAAATTTTATTAATTAATATCGATTTAATATCATTACATAAATGTCGATATGATTAGATATAAAATAAAATAAAATTTTAAATAAAATTGAAAATAAAATATCAATACGAGACAGTCTCTGAGTCTGTACACATGACTATTAATTATTCACATTCATCCAAATAATGCTTAGCCCAATTTTACTGCTTGCAAACAGAAGTAGCATAATATTTTACATTATCTTTGAAAAAATAAATAAACGATCACTAACCAAAGAGGGTTACTCCCTTTGCACTAACTACAAATTTCATAAAATTTATTTCGTGTTATTGTGTACCATCACGATATTTGTTCTATTTAATTCAATGATAATATTGAACATTCAATTTTTCTGAGTTCTCTCATTTCATTTTTAGAGCAACTGTCAAAGTGAAAGATTGCAAAAGTTTTTTATTTGATTAATTCAGGAGTAAAATTCATACCGGAAGCAAATTTTCTTTGTTTTTCCTCTGCTATTGTAGTGCCACACCTGAAAAGAGGTGTATCGGAAGATTAGATTATTTTCCTATTTTCTATTTAAATATTAAAGCTGTTGTTCTCTTATACCAATTGACTATCTAGACCTGTGCTATTTTTGTCGTGGGATCCCGGCATTCTGCCCGAAACCAAATAGTCTGTTGAGAGGGCACCATGGAGCCCTGTCCACAAACACAAATTGCCTTCCATGAGATGAGATGGCATGAGTAAACTTGAGATGATTCTGATTCTTCTCAATTTATGTTCGATATCTATTGACGATTTAATGATTGCAGACAGTATTCAATATTCATGTCATGATGATTCAATTTCACTTTCAATGCAGATCTTAGCTCCCACTACGCAACTATCTTATATGTAGGCCAACAGCACATAACTCTTACTCTAACTGATGTTCCATCAGTTTTTCTTACATGTCAATTCTTTTCATTAATTATTATAATATTAATAAAATATAAATATACGTATTATAAAGACAATGTAGTATAGGCTATCACTATTTAATCTGCATACAGTGTACTGTTTCGTTATTTGACATCTCATCAATGCAGCTCCTAGATATGCCAAGGACAACACCTTGTCAATACCCTATCTTTGCAGCGGAGCATGTTTAAAAGATGTGAAATATACTGAAGCAAAGTTCTCAAGCTGCCAAAAATAGCGTGAATTACACAAGGCTAGCAGTTCAGCATATCTCTCAGGAAGAGTGCTCAAGAAATTGGTATTGCTACCAATTTTGAGCATAATACGCCATCTGCATAGAGCGTACACTTTCATTATTTGACACCTTATTAGTGCAGCTTGGAGATATCCATAGGAGCACACGTTAGCAATACTGTATATTTACAGTATATAGTTATTGGAGTTTTATTATCGATTTGTATTAATTGAGCAGCAATCCTGTTTTTACTATTTCTGCCATGCTTGCAGGATGTATGGTATTTCACTCCCTGTGTCCACCTATATTCAAGTAAGAAATTTTCTCAGTTTAAATTCTAATAAGTGATAAGAATTACAATCATCTAATCATTTTTTGTTATAATTCTTTATTTTAGTTTATTTGAACGGAAACCGCGTAGTCGGTCACAGGTGGAGAAATCAATGTTCTCTACCTGGAATGTTGACTTACAACGTTGAACTTCCATTGTAACTACTACTAGAAGTTGTCTGCTCTCGCCCTGCTACTGCAATCATGGATTCCTCGAAGGAAGGAATTCTGATAGATTTCTCTGAGGACACTTCAGGCACAATTGTTGAAACTGATGGACAAATTAGCAATGCAGATAATAAAACCTTTCATGTAGATTTGGAAGTTGAAGACCATGATGTAGCTCTCGAAACAGAAGCTCAAACGGGAGCCCACTTTTCTGATAGCCTAAACTTGAAGGTCCCAGATGAATATATGAGGGAAAGAAGAACCAGAAGCCTAATGGATGTTTTGGGAGATGTAGAAGAGAATTCAGATAGCAATGACAATAATATAGAAATAGAGACACTCAGCAATAGTAGGCATAGGCCAAGGCACCGAAGTAAGAGTGGTACGATTAACAGGATTAAGAAAAGTATTAACTCTAAAAGACAGCAAGTCACGACTGTAGAGTCTTTAAAAAAGAGCGATTCTGCAGCGTCTTTCTCTACAGATGAAATGGGCAATAGTTCATCAGCAAGTGCCAATGTTTCGGAAACAGAATCTGATTATGATTTCGGAACTTCACAGGAGTTACAAATCTCTGCTAACATGGTATGCTACTACTCTATAGCACTGCTAATATGGTAGGCTACTACTCTATAGCACTGCTAATATGGTAGGCTACTACTCTATAGCACTGCTAATATGGTATGCTACTACTCTATAGCACTGCTAATATGGTATGCTACTTCTCTATAGCACTGCTAATATGGTATGCTACTACTCTATAGCACTGCTAATATGGTAGGCTACTACTCTATAACGCTGCTAATATGGTAGGCTACTTCTCTATAGCGCTGCTAATATGGTAGGCTGCTACTCTATAGCACTGCTAATATGGTAGGCTACTACTCTGTAGCACTGCTAATATGGTAGCTACTACTCTATAGCACTGCTAATATGGTAGCTACTACTCTATAGCACTGCTAACATGGTAGGCTACTACTCTATAGCACTGCTAATATGGTATGCTACTACTCTATAGCACTGCTAATATGGTATGCTACTACTCTATAGCACTGCTAATATGGTATGCTACTACTCTATAGCACTGCTAATATGGTATGCTACTACTCTATAGCACTGCTAACATGGTAGGCTACTACTCTATAGCACTGCTAATATGGTATGCTACTACTCTATAGCACTGCTAACATGGTATGCTACTACTCTATAGCACTGCTAATATGGTATGCTACTACTCTGTAGCACTGCTAATATGGTATGCTACTACTCTATAGCACTGCTAATATGGTATGCTACTACTCTATAGCACTGCTAATATGGTATGCTACTACTCTATAGCACTGCTAACATGGTATGCTACTACTCTATAGCACTGCTAATATGGTATGCTACTACTCTATAGCACTGCTAATATGGTATGCTACTACTCTATAGCACTGCTAATATGGTAGGCTACTACTCTATAGCACTGCTAATATGGTATGCTACTACTCTATAGCACTGCTAATATGGTATGCTACTACTCTATAGCACTGCTAATATGGTATGCTACTACTCTATAGCACTGCTAATATGGTATGCTACTACTCTATAACACTGCTAATATGGTATGCTACTACTCTATAACACTGCTAATATGGTATGCTACTACTCTATAGCACTGCTAATATGGTATGCTACTACTCTATAGCACTGCTAACATGGTAGGCTACTACTCTATAGCACTGCTAATATGGTAGGCTACTACTCTATAGCACTGCTAATATGGTATGCTACTACTCTATAGCACTGCTAATATGGTATGCTACTACTCTATAGCACTGCTAATATGGTAGGCTACTACTCTATAGCACTGCTAATATGGTAGCTACTACTCTATAGCACTGCTAATATGGTATGCTACTACTCTATAGCACTGCTAACATGGTAGGCTACTACTCTATAGCACTGCTAATATGGTAGGCTACTACTCTATAGCACTGCTAATATGGTATGCTACTACTCTATAGCACTGCTAACATGGTATGCTACTACTCTATAGCACTGCTAATATGGTATGCTACTACTCTATAGCACTGCTAATATGGTATGCTACTACTCTATAGCACTGCTAATATGGTATGCTACTACTCTATAGCACTACTAATATAGTATGCTACTACTCTATAGCACTGCTAATATGGTATGCTACTACTCTATAGCACTGCTAATATGGTATGCTACTACTCTATAGCACTGCTAATATGGTATGCTACTACTCTATAGCACTGCTAATATGGTATGCTACTACTCTATAGCACTGCTAATATGGTAGCTACTACTCTATAGCACTGCTAATATGGTATGCTACTACTCTATAGCACTGCTAATATGGTATGCTACTACTCTATAGCACTGCTAATATGGTAGCTACTACTCTATAGCACTACTAATATGGTAGGCTACTACTCTATAGCACTGCTATGATTGTCATTATAATTTGTGAATGTTGTAATCAACCTCTATGCTGTGCAACTCATAAAATTTGCTGAGAACGGCCAATCGATCTTCCCTGGATGCAGGTGATATGTAAATAACCGTTCCACCATATTTACCCAAAATTTTGCAATGGGCCCAGAGCGTTCTTGTGGACGTTCAAGGTCCAAAAGTGCCTGTTATCACTCTAACAATTCCTAAGAAAAAATAGTTTGCCATATTTGTTTATTTTGTGTAATCTAAAGGGAATTGGCGGTTGTTAAACAGAGCAGCCTATGTAAGCATGCAACACTCCGCATTATCTGCACAAGTGATAGTCTAGTTTAGGCGAAACTTGCCTAATTATTATAAGATGTCTATGTATGCATATAGTCTATTATTATAGGCTAGACTATAAGATGTATACATATAAATGTATGCATATAGCCTATCATTATGATGTTGTGTTTACAGCCTACAGATATCACAGACACAGTGGAGAGATTGAAAACGCTGAGAACAGAATCGGTGCTGTCAGATGACGATCCTGAACTCGACTATGTGCAGAGTGATGAGTGGAAACACAAGCGTAAACATATATTTGTGCTAAGTCAGTCAGGCAAACCAATATACAGTAGGTGAGTGTGTAGCTATGGCAACCAGTATACAGTAGGTGAGTGTGTAACTATGGCAACCAGTATACAGTAGGTGAGTGTGTAGCTATGGCAACCAGTATGCAGTAGGTTAGTGTGTAACTATGGCAACCAGTATACAGTAGGTGAGTGTGTAACTATGGCAACCAATATACAGTAGGTGAGTGTGTAACTATGGCAACCAGTATACAGTAGGTGAGTGTGTTGTGACTGATGTTGGGATAGTCAGCCTCTAGAGATTTTCTGGCTGTCAGCCTGAAATATACTTCCACTTACAAGTTGAGTCATAATGTTTTAGCTTGGCTCTCCTTGTGGGCATTATCAAAGTTCCTATATACTAAGTTTATCCAGTAAACGATGCGCATAGTCATTTGCCGTGGTTCTCACAGCAAATTCGCCGGAATCTTGCTCATTAGCGAGCGCCCAATCTATGGCGAACACTTAGCCTACAAAATTATAGGTCGACGTAACGAGCCAAAAGTAGTTGACAGTCTGTGCAGAGAGAGTACTTTTACCATCTTTGGTCTGCACTATTAGACTATGTGCTCAGTAGGATGACTCAAACTTTTTGGACTTTTTCTTCATGTTTAACTTTCTCTAAATGTTTGCCTTTTCTATTGATGCTATCAGTATCAACATCATGTGTCCTGAAAATAATGGGCTAGTATCACAGGTACTTCTAGCTAATCTGAGGACAATTTTTTGCCACTCTTGAGCAAATCTCCATTGTTTTATCGGTAATTTTTCGTTGCCGCTCAACTACTTTGGACAAGGCCGTTTGTTAGGTCAGGTTTTAGAGCAAGCCTATTGGTGCAGAGCACCCCGGAAAAATTTATTAATGTATAAACTTTGATATTATCTGGCCGAAATGACAGAACTCAATACTAGAATAATACAACGTATATGTGAGCCTATTTACAGTTTGCAGTATACAATACAATGCGATGCATATGTAGGCCTTTATGTACATGTAGACCTATATATCACAACACTCGTAGGCCTACATACATACACACATTTACATGCATATACTAGATATATCTATGTCTATGTAGGTATGGTAATGAGGAGAAGCTAGTAACAGTGTACGGTGTGATGCAGGCTTTAGTCTCGTTCATAGCGCACGCTGGTCACAGAGATGTGCTGAAGATGATAGTCGCAGAAGACAGAAGGTTTGTCTTTCTTGTGAAGGAGCACCTGGTACTGGTGGCAGTTACGAGTGGAGACGACTCCCTCAGACATCTGCACCTCCAACTCAACTATGTCTACAACCAGATGCTCTGTGTGCTTACTCTCACCTCTCTCAACAAGATATTCAAAGAGAGGGTCAACTTTGACCTTCGCCGTATGCTCTCTGGCACAGAGAAATTCATTGATAACCTGCTCACCATGATGGACAAGGACCCCAGCTATGTGTTGGGGGCAGTCAGGTGTCTCCCTCTCCAGTTGAGTGTTAGGGAGACCCTCTCACAGACTATAGTTCAGTGTTGCAATAAAGTCAGGGTTAGTAGGCTATTTGTTATATATTAGCCGTGGTCTTACAAGTGTCTGTGCTCTTGTGTCAAGGTATTGTTTATGGTGCATGGTCTAATATGAGTCAGATGTATGTGACAGGTGCTTGCACCTGGTGCATAACATTACAAGTGTCTGTGTTGTAGTAACAGGTGCCTGTATGACTATATATATATTATAGTGACAGGTGCTTGTATGACTATAATTATATTATACTATAGTGACAGGTGCTTGTATGGCTATATATATACACTGTATATTAACAGGATCTGGTGTTTGCTGTCATACTGAGTCATAATCAACTAGTGACACTCGTAAGAATGAAGAAGTTTGTACTTCACTCTCTTGACCTTCACCTTCTCCTTAACATGGTTCAATCTTCAGACTCTTTCAAAACTGCCGAGACATGGCTTCCTGTGTGCCTACCAAAGTTCGACAGCAGGTTGGTGGTTGGTGTAATATTTATATATATATCATATCTAGATGAAGTATATGTACACGTATATATACAGTAATATAATGTATTACAGTGGATTCCTATACGCTTACATATCATATCTAGATGAAGTATATGTACATGTATATATACAGTAATATAATGTATTACAGTAGATTCCTATACGCTTACATATCATATCTAGATGAAGTATATGTACATGTACAGTAATATAATGTATTACAGTGGATTCCTACACGCTTACATATCATATCTAGATGAAGTATATGTACATGTATATATACAGTAATATAATGTATTACAGTAGATTCCTATACGCTTACATATCATATCTAGATGAAGTATATGTACATGTACAGTAATATAATGTATTACAGTGGATTCTTATACGCTTACATATCATATCTAGATGAAGTATATGTACATGTACAGTAATATTATGTATTACAGTAGATTCCTATATGCTTACATATCATATCTAGATGAAGTATATGTACATGTACAGTAATATAATGTATTACAGTAGATTCCTATACGCTTACATATCATATCTAGATGAAGTATATGTACATGTATATATACAGTAATATAATGTATTACAGTGGATTCCTATACGCTTACATATCATATCTAGATGAAGCGTGTAACACATGTCTGCTCCTCCTAACTGTTGATAGTGAACACTTCCCCGTGCTTTCTGACTGCAAGACTAAGATTGTAGAAGTAAGTGCAAGATATACATACATACAGTACACTATGACATACATACGCACAGTACACTGTGACATACATACATACTGTACACTATGACATACACGCATATAGTACACTATGACATACATACGCACAGTACACTGTGACATACATACATACTGTTCACTATGACATACATACGCACAGTACACTATGACACACATACATGCCGTACACTATGACATACATGCATATAGTACACTATGACATACATACATGCCGTACACTATGACATACATGCCGTACACTATGACATACATGCATATAGTACACTATGACATACATACATACCGTACACTATGACATACATACGCACAGTACACTGTGACATACATACATACTGTACACTATGACATACACGCATATAGTACACTGTGACATACATGCATATAGTACACAGTGACATACATACATATAGTACACAGTGACATACATACATATAGTACACTGTGGCATACATACATACATACATACATACATACATACATACATACATACATACATACATACATACATACATACATACATACATACATACATACATACATACATACATACATACATACATACATACATACATGCATACATGCATACATGCATGCATGCATGCATGCATGCATGCATGCATGCATGCATGCATACATGCATACATGCATACATGCATACATGCATACATGCATACATGCATACATGCATACATGCATACATGCATACATGCATACATGCATACATGCATACATACATACATACATACATTCATGCATGCATATAGTACACTGTGACATATATGCATATAGTACACTGTGACATATATGCATATAGTACACTGTGACATACATGCATATAGTACACTGTGACATACATGCATATAGTACACAGTGACATACATGCATATAGTACACAGTGACATACATACATATAGTACACAGTGACATACATACATATAGTACACAGTGACATACATACATACAGTACACTAATATCAATGTATTACCGGCCTGGCATGGCTGTCTTGCCTCTGTGTTCGAGTCTGAGCATAGTGTAACTACCAAAAGCTGACGTATACATACTTTATATTATACATGTACATATAATATATATAATACATATGCATATAATATATATAATACATGTGCATATAATATATATAATACATGTGCATATAATATATATAATACATGTACATATAATATATATAATACATGTGCATATAATATATATAATACATATGCATATAATATATATAATACATGTACATATAATATATATAATACATGTGCATATAATATATATAATACATGTGCATATAATATATATAATACATGTGCATATAATATATATAATACATGTACATATAATATATATAATACATGTACATATAATATATATAATACATGTGCATATATAATATATAATACATAATATTATGCATGTACATACACTATAATATATAATATTATACTCGTACATGTACATGTAATATATGTATATATGGTATAGCAACGTATACATGTATTGCACATGTAGGCCTACATGTAGATGTACATGTACATGTTATATAAAATATAGTTTGCACCAAGTGATGGAGGTGACAACTACACATTGGTGGTGAGCTTGAGTCAAGTTGTTGCTTTATGTGTTGTTTTGTTACACGCACTTTCTTATAATACAATGTGGTAGTAAGACTGGTATTGTCTTGTCACAGAGGTTCTTATAATACAATGTGGTAGTAAGACTGGTATTGTCTTGTTACAGAGGTTGAACAGGTACAGTTGTCTGCAGTCTATAGCCGAGTCCGTATCGGCTCAGGGATACAGCACACAGCAGGTTAGTAGGGCCACAAGCTACTATAGGTAAAGGAGGACGCACAGGCTATTATATTTGTGGTAGAGAGCGCAAACTCTCAGATGTATAGTAGAGGCTGAAAGCCTGGGGCACCATGAAATCTGTCTTAATGCAACAACATCTACCTGTAACATAATAATTGTAATTACTGTTGCACATGGATATGTGAGTTGCCTGTTTCAGTGAATGTCAAGGGAAGATAATTCCAGCCTAACTCTGGTGCTCTCAGCTGATATGTACTTGTATGTACGTGTTATAAGCTGATATGTATGTACATGTTATGAGCTGATATGTATGTACATGTTACAAGCTGATATGTACATGTTATAAGCTGATATGTATGTACGTGTTATAAGCTGATATGTATGTACGTGTTATAAGCTGATATGTATGTACGTGTTATAAGCTGATATGTATGTACGTGTTATAAGCTGATATGTATGTACGTGTTATAAGCTGATATGTATGTACATGTTATAAGCTGATATGTATGTACGTGTTATAAGCTGATATGTATGTACGTGTTATAAGCTGATATGTATGTACATGTTATAAGCTGATATGTATGTACATGTTATAAGCTGATATGTATGTACATGTTATAAGCTGATATGTATGTACGTGTTATAAGCTGATATGTATGTACATGTTATAAGCTGATATGTATGTACGTGTTATAAGCTGATATGTATGTACATGTTATAAGCTGATATGTACATGTTATAAGCTGATATGTATGTACGTGTTATAAGCTGATATGTATGTACGTGTTATAAGCTGATATGTATGTACGTGTTATAAGCTGATATGTATGTACGTGTTATAAGCTGATATGTATGTACGTGTTATAAGCTGATATGTATGTACATGTTATAAGCTGATATGTATGTACGTGTTACAAGCTGATATGTATGTACGTGTTATAAGCTGATATGTATGTACATGTTATAAGCTGATATGTACATGTTATAAGCTGATATATATGTACATGTTATAAGCTGATATGTATGTACATGTTATAAGCTGATATATATGTACATGTTATAAGCTGATATGTATGTACATGTTATAAGCTGATATGTATGTACATGTTATAAGCTGATATGTATGTACGTGTTACAAGCTGATATGTATGTACGTGTTATAAGCTGATATGTATGTACGTGTTATAAGCTGATATGTATGTACGTGTTATAAGCTGATATGTATGTACATGTTATAAGCTGATATGTATGTACGTGTTATAAGCTGATATGTATGTACATGTTATAAGCTGATATATATGTACATGTTATAAGCTGATATGTATGTACGTGTTATAAGCTGATATGTATGTACATGTTACAAGCACTGTATGCTACAGGTGGGCATGCCTGAGTTGTGGCACTTCATATATAAATCAAAGAGTACAGCTCACATCACAAGTCCTGAGACCACTGCTCCGTATGTGACAGATGAGCAGAAACTCCGCCTACATGGGTTGTACCTGACAGTACATGGAAGGATGCACAGTCCGCACAGACCTCTACGTATTCTCTACCAGACCACAGAATATGAAAGCATACTGGGATGGGTAAGTCTTTGATACATGTACATGCTAATTATACATGTGTGCACATTTTGACTAGCCATAAAAGCAATCGCTATACTTGCATATTGGCCACCCACATTACAATTGCTTTACTTGCAGATCACTAAAGGGTTTGAACTGTACACTGTGTTTAGCCCACTAATATCCAAGACAGCTGCCATCTCTAGTGTTAATAAACTACTGAAATGGGTCAAGAGAGAGGAGAGCAGACTATTTATATTAAACCAGACAACATTCTAGCCTTCAATGAGATTTTGGAGTTGTCCTACACCATCCCCTTGTGTATCAGGATGGGATAATTCCCATTCTCATGGTGCCCCTTCTGTATTAATACATGTATACTGGAACCTTTCACTGTATGAGTAATTGCAGAGTTTTATAATATTATCTATATTTTTTGTTTATTTGTGCTATTTGCCTGTTATAAATAAAAAGGGATGTAAAATAGCTAAAAACAAGCAAAACAGTGACTAGTGTTTGTGAAAACAAAATATAAATTGATGTGTACATTATTGTATAAGTGTGCGTATGATTGTGGGAGAGATCAGTTGAAGTGAAAACTGACTAAATGGTTCACTCTTGGATGGTAGAGATTAGAAAATGAAGAGCTGTCCAGTGAGGTCTCTATTCCTGTCACTGATGACCGATGCTACAGTTTTACCAATTACATTGATGACCGGGTCCTGCAAGGAAAAACGGCATGATACAGAATACACATGTACCTAGCTTATACACATGTACCTAGCTTATACACATGTACCTAGCTTATACACATGTACCTACCTTATACACATGTACTTACCTTAAACACATGTACCTACCTTATACACATGTACTTACCTTATACACATGTACCTACTTTATACACATGTACTTACCTTATACACATGTACCTACCTTATACACATGTACTTACCTTATACACATGTACTTACCTTATACACATGTACCTACTTTATACACATGTACCTACCTTATACACATGTACTTACCTTATACACATGTACCTACTTTATACACATGTACTACCTTGTATATACTATGTACATACTATGCAATGTAAGCGTATTTACCTTTCCAGTGCACACTCCATACACCACCACACTTTTCTCCAGAACATTCTTGGCTATCAATTCAACTTGCTTTCTTAGATCATTCAATATTTCAGCCATCTTAGATGAAGCAACTATGATGATTATTGTACAGTTTTTCATGCAGAATTTGGCAAAGTATTCTAGAATGTCTTTAATGTCCATGGTGAGGGCGCTGGCACTGTAGCGATCGTAACACAGAATCACATTTCTTACTGTCGGCTTAGGAATCGCGCTAACAGTAGCACAGGTACAGGAGTCCTACAACAATACACGTACACATGTACATCCATACTATACGGTTAAATACTAGTAGAATGCCAGTACTATGCCCTACTATACATGTTTATATACCAGTAGAGTGCTAGTACTATACCCTACTATACATGGTTATATACCAGTAGAGTGCTAGTACTATACCCTACTATACATGGTTATACATCAGTAGAATGCCAGTACTATACCATACTATACGTGGTTATATACCAGTAGAGTGCTAGTACTATACCGTACTATACATGGTTATACATCAGTAGAGTGCTAGTACTATACCCTACTATACGTGGTTATACATCAGTAGAGTGCTAGTACTATACCCTACTATACATGGTTATATACTAGTAGAGTGCTAGTACTATACCCTACTATACCATACTATACATGGTTATACATCAGTAGAGTGCTAGTACTATACCCTACTATACATGGTTATATACCAGTAGAGTGCTAGTACTATACCCTACTATACATGGTTATATATCAGTAGAGTGCTAGTACTATACCCTACTATACGTGGTTATATACCAGTAGAGTGCCAGTACTATACCCTACTATACATGGTTATACATCAGTAGAGTGCTAGTACTATACCCTACTATACATGGTTATATACTAGTAGAGTGCTAGTACTATACCCTACAATACATGGTTATACATCAGTAGAGTGCTAGTACTATACCCTACTATACATGGTTATACATCAGTAGAGTGCTAGTACTATACCCAACTATACATGGTTATACATCAGTAGAATGCTAGTACTATACCCTACTATACGTGGTTATATACCAGTAGAATGTTAGTACTATACCCTACTATACCATACTATACATGGTTATACATCAGTAGAGTGCTTGTACTATACCCTACTATACATGGTTATATACCAGTAGAGTGCTAGTACTATACCCTACTATACATGGTTATATACCAGTAGAGTGCTAGTACTATACCCTACTATACGTGGTTATACATCAGTAGAATGCTAGTACTATACCCTACTATACGTGGTTATATACCAGTAGAATGTTAGTACTATACCCTACTATACCATACTATACATGGTTATACATCAGTAGAGTGCTAGTACTATACCCTACTATACATGGTTATATACCAGTAGAGTGCTAGTACTATACCCTACTATACATGGTTATATATCAGTAGAGTGCTAGTACTATACCCTACTATACGTGGTTATACATCAGTAGAGTGCTAGTACTATACCCTACTATACATGGTTATATACTAGTAGAGTGCTAGTACTATACCCTACAATACATGGTTATACATACTAGTAGAATGCCAGTACTATGCCCTACTATACATGTTTATATACCAGTAGAGTGCTAGTACTATACCCTACTATACATGTTTATATACCAGTAGAGTGCTAGTACTATACCCTACTATACATGGTTATATACCAGTAGAGTGCTAGTACTATGCCCTACTATACATGGTTATATACCAGTAGAGTGCTAGTACTATACCCTACTATACATGGTTATACATCAGTAGAGTGCTAGTACTATACCCTACTATACATGGTTATATACCAGTAGAGTGCTACTACTATACTCTACTATACATGATTATATATCAGTAGAGTGCTAGTACTATACCCTACTATACGTGGTTATACATCAGTAGAGTGCTAGTACTATACCCTACTATACATGGTTATATACTAGTAGAGTGCTAGTACTATACCCTACAATACATGGTTATACATACTAGTAGAATGCCAGTACTATGCCCTACTATACATGTTTATATACCAGTAGAGTGCTAGTACTATACCCTACTATACATGGTTATATACCAGTAGAGTGCTAGTACTATACCCTACTATACATGGTTATACATCAGTAGAGTGCTAGTACTATACCCTACTATACATGGTTATATACCAGTAGAGTGCTACTACTATACCTTACTATACATGGTTATACATCAGTAGAGTGCTAGTACTATACCCTACTATACGTGGTTATACATCAGCAATGTACTAGCACATTGCGCTATCTCCTGCTACATATACATACGTATGTACATTAGGAGTGGACTAGAAGACTGGTACTACATTGTGAATAGATAGCAGGGTTGGGTCGAAGTCGACTTGCAAGTCAACAAGTCAAGTCATTTCTAAAATTTTGGGGGCAAGTCAAGTCCAAGTCAAGTTAGCCCTGCGTCAAGTCAAGTCAGCCGTCATGCAAGTCACAAGTCAAGGTCGACTTGTCTACTTGCAAGTCGAAACGGAAGTCAAGTGGGAGACAACTTCAAAAATTTCACATTTTCCAAAATATCACTTTTTTCTTCTAGTAAACATTCCAATGCATGAAAAACCATGCCAAGGTGTAGCTTGGCATGTACTGTATGTTATACAATTATGGCAACTAGTCTACATAGTATGTAGTAATATTGGTACTACGGTTGAGACTGGTCATGTAGTATTGTATATTAGTCATGGTAATACAGTATTACATAGGATATAAACAGCACATGGTACAGCACAGAGTGTCCACTGGCCAGTCTTGCAATTCCAATCTACAGTAAGTAACTAATTATTGCACTGCAAATTATATTCACTACTTATACCACACACTACTTACACCGTGTGTACTTGTGACTATGCACTGTGTAGTCTCACATATGCTGTACACACAGCCTAGATGTTACATTTGGTGTATATCCTCATAGCTGACCTTGATATACTCTAAATGCTGCTAATAGCATATAGCACTGATGAAGTAAAAACGATAAATATGTAGACAATTGAGACTTTCTTCTATGTTGGTTATACACAGCACAAAATTTTTATCCTCCACATTGACTTGGCAGAAACAAGTCAAAGTCACAAGTCATTCATGTGTCCAAGTCAAGTCAAGTCACATTGATGTGCAAGTCAAAGTCAAGTCAACACGTTGGCAAGTCCAAGTCAAATCTATGACTTGGACCCAGCTCTGATAGCTAGTGCATACATACCTTAGATCTAGTGACAGCATGTAGCAGGTTTCTCCAGGTTATTGTGTCTGAACCAACAAACACCATGTGACTATTGTTCTCTGCATAAGAATCAGGAGACATGGTGCTCACTAATGGCTACTAACAGGTGCTCAGTACTACAACTACTACAGTGACAGTTGTAACAGGTGCCCTGTATCCCCACTGACACTGCATTGATATGCATACTAGATAAAATAATATAGCTGAGTGGATTATAAACCCAACTCATCAATACTATAACAATACATGTACAATGTACAATATGAATATTATTGTGCATATATGGAACACACTATTAGCTAGATGATTGATTACTATAATGTAAAAATAGATGAATATACACCAACTATGAATGTTATATAGATTAATGTATGGTAAAACATCTACACATTATTATCAGTCCTGAATTTTGATAAATACACAAGTCATGCTATAATTTGTAACATAGAATTAAAAATACATGTACATGTAGACAATGGTATATTAATGTACTGTACATGTACACTGTATATTACTGTAATACAGTATTATGTATATATGCATATATATACCAATGTACATGTAACAGTAACAGAGAAGAAAACTCTAACATAAGCAATATGAAGCAGTGAGTACCCTAAAAGCAGATACTTTTGACGCAAATTCTGCTTTCATAATGATTTAAATAATTGCTGGTTTAAATGGACCACACAGCTATGTAAATGGGGGTTTAAATCTGAGTAAACATACAGCTTAGCGGAGCTTGCTTCTAATGCTAAAATATGCTTAAACATTAATATTTCGATAGAGCAAAATGCTCCAGGATTAGCAAACTTGCGATTTCTGCTTTTAGGGTATATAATTTATAAGTACAATATGACATGTAGTGCAGGTATATGGCATGTAGTGTAGGTATGTGACATGTAGTACAGGTATGTGACATGTAGTACAGGTATGTGACATGTAGTGCAGGTATGTGACATGTAGTGCAGGCAATTAAGTACCTTTGACTGTGCCCACAGCAGCATACAGGTCCTTCTGATAAGTAATCTTCCACAGATGGTCTGCACCTTCTATAAGCTTAATACGAGCCCCAAGACAGTGCTTCTTGACTAGTAGTAAACACTCTGTACCATGCTCTATGTCTGTTTTACTAGCCTGAAGTACAGATCACTACTTACTCTCACTGTTCAACTGTGGTACTAGTCTGTATCTTATTCAGTTAGTCAGCGGTCAGTCTGTTGGTCAGTCAGTTGGTCAGTCAGTTGGTCAGTCAGTGGTCAGTCAGTGGTCAGTCAGCTGGTCAGTCAGTTGGTCAGTCAGCCGTTCAGTTGGTCAGTTAATCAACCCAAAGGCCAGTCAATTACTCAGTTTAGTTCACACTATAACTAAAAACCAAGAAATAGCTAGCAAGGTCCCGTGTAGTGTCTACATCCAAAACGAAAAGAGAAGTCAAATTCTGGCGGGGTATGTGACCACATAAGGGTGGCAGATTGGTGTGGTGGTCACTGACCATACACTCCTGTTGTGGAAGGTGAGCTCTTCCACTCAGAGCCCAGCTTCTGTCGCTCATACAAGTTTCGTACTTCTGAAGTCCACTAAATGGGATGGCCAAGTGGCTGACAGTAACCAAATAAAAAATGCTGAGCACTATTTCTCTAAGAAGGGAATTAGACAGAACACATCAAGAACATCAACCAAATGAGAGAATAAACTTGCCTCTTACACCCAATGATACACTGAATAGAGGCAATTACTGCAGTCAGCCTTCATGTATTTACTTACTACAGTATACTATGTACTTACATGTATTTACTCACTGTAGTATACTATGTACTTACATGTATTTACTCACTGTAGTATACTATGTACTGACATGTATTTACTCACTGTAGTATACTATGTACTTACATGTATTTACTTACTGTAGTATACTATGTACTTACATGTATTTACTCACTGTAGTATACTATGTACTTACATGTATTTACTCACTGTAGTATACTATGTACTTACATGTATTTACTTACTGTAGTATACTATGTACTTACATGTATTTACTTACTGTAGTATACTATGTACTTACATGTGTTTACTCACTGTAGTATACTATGTACTTACATGTATTTACTCACTGTAGTATACTATGTACTTACATGTATTTACTTACTGTAGTATACTATGTACTTACATGTGTTTACTCACTGTAGTATACTATGTACTTACATGTATTTACTTACTGTAGTATACTATGTACTTACATGTGTTTACTCACTGTAGTATACTATGTACTTACATGTATTTACTCACTGTAGTATACTATGTACTTACATGTGCTGATCCACTTTAGTATACTATGTACTGACATGTATTTACTCACTGTAGTATGCCATGTACTTACATGTATTTACCCACTCTAGTATACTATGTACTTACATGTATTTACTCACTCTAGTATGCTATGTACTTACATGTATTTACCCACTCTAGTATACTATGTACTTACATGTACTTAACGCGATGCAGTTGGTGTACATGTACATACATACTTACTGCAGTTGGTGTACATGTACATACATACTTACTGCAGTTGGTGTACATGTACATACATACTTACTGCAGTTGGTGTACATGTATGTACTTACATACTTACTGCAGTTGGTGTAAATGTAAGTACATACATACTTACTGCAGTTGGTGTACATGTACATACATACATACTTACTGCAGTTGGTGTACATGTACATACATACATACTTACTGCAGTTGGTGTACATGTATGTACCTACACATTCATACGCCTCCCTTATATGTTCATATTTAAAAGCTTGTGGCATCTCACTAGCGTAGCAGACAGATCTATCAAATACATCAAGTAACAAGTTATCCCGATCCTTAGATATCACTGTAGATACCAATGGCCTGATGAATCCAGCAGCCTACAATGCACACACAATACATACTCTTTATGTTAGCAGATTAATGCTAGCTAGAGATCTAGTACTAGCACAGTGTGCAGTGTATGTAGTAGTCAACATGTATTACTAGCACAGTGTGCAGTGTATGTAGTAGTCGACATGTATTACTAGTACGGTGTGCAGTGTATGTAGTAGTTGACTTGTATTACTAGTACGGTGTGCAGTGTATGTAGTAGTCAACATGTATTACTAGCACAGTGTGCAGTGTATGTAGTAGTCAACATGTATTACTAGCACAGTGTGCAGTGTATGTAGTAGTCAACATGTATTACTAGCACAGTGTGCAGTGTATGTAGTAGTCGACATGTATTACTAGCACAGTGTACAGTGTATGTAGTAGTTGACATGTATTACTAGTATGGTGTGCAGTGTATGTAGTAGTTGACTTGTATTACTAGCACAGTGTGCAGTGCATGTAGTAGTTGACTTGTATTACTAGCACAGTGTGCAGTGTATGTAGTAGTTGACATGTATTACTAGTACGGTGTGCAGTGCATGTAGTAGTTGACATGTATTACTAGCACAGTGTACAGTGTATGTAGTAGTTGACACATATTACTAGCACAGTGTGCAGTGTATGTAGTAGTCGACATGTATTACTAGTACGGTGTGCAGTGTATGTAGTAGTTGACATGTATTACTAGCACAGTGTGCAGTGCATGTAGTAGTTGACTTGTATTACTAGTACGGTGTGCAGTGTATGTAGTAGTCGACTTGTATTACTAGCATAGTGTGCAGTGTATGTAGTAGTTGACTTGTATTGCTAGTACGGTGTGCAGTGTATGTAGTAGTTGACATGTATTACTAGTACGGTGTGCAGTGCATGTAGTAGTTGACATGTATTACTAGTACAGTGTGCAGTGTATGTAGTAGTCGACATGTATTACTAGTACGGTGTGCAGTGTATGTAGTAGTTGACATGTATTACTAGCACAGTGTGCAGTGCATGTAGTAGTTGACTTGTATTACTAGTACGGTGTGCAGTGTATGTAGTAGTCGACTTGTATTACTAGCATAGTGTGCAGTATATGTAGTAGTCGACATGTGTTACTAGTACGGTGTGCAGTGCATGTAGTAGTTGACTTGTATTGCTAGATCTTACTCCATTCTTGAAAGCTTCAGTTGCAACATTATTGAGATCCGAGTCTTCCACAAACATTCTGCATGCATCGTGTATGATCACAATATCTGGTGGGAGCTCATCTATATATAGTAACACGTTAATGAGCTCATTAGTGTGCTCATCTATATATAGTAACATGTTAATGAGCTCATTAGTGTACTCATCTATAAATAGTAACAGTTAATGAGCTCATTAGTGTGCTCATCTATATATAGTAACATGTTAATGAACTCATTAGTGTACTCATCTATAAATAGTAACATGTTAATGAGCTCATTAGTGTGCTCATCTATAAATAGTAACATGTTAATGAGCTCATTAGTGCGCTCATCTATAAATAGTAACATGTTAATGAGCTCATTAGTGTGCTCATCTATAAATAGTAACACGTTAATGAACTCATTAGTGTACTCATCTATAAATAGTAACATGTTAAGGAACTCATTAGTGCGCTCATCTATAAATAGTAACATGTTAATGAGCTCATTAGTGTGCTCATCTATAAATAGTAACAGTTAATGAGCTCATTAGTGTACTCATCTATAAATAGTAACACGTTAATGAACTCATTAGTGTGCTCATCTATAAAAAGTAACACGTTAATGAGCTCATTAGTGTGCTCATCTATAAATAGTAACAGTTAATGAGCTCATTAGTGTGCTCATCTATAAATAATAACAGTTAATGAACTCATTAGTGTACTCATCTATAAATAGTAGCAGTTAATGAGCTTATTAGTGTGCTCATCTATAAATAGTAACACGTTAATGAGCTCATTAGTGTGCTCATCTATAAATAATAACACGTTAATGAACTCATTAGTGTGCTCATCTATAAATAGTAACACGTTAATGAGCTCATTAGTGTGCTCATCTATAAATAATAACACGTTAATGAACTCATTAGTGTGCTCATCTATAAATAGTAACACGTTAATGAGCTCATTAGTGTACTCATCTATAAATAGTAACACGTTAATGAACTCATTAGTGTACTCATCTATAAATAGTAACATGTTAATGAGCTTATTAGTGTGCTCATCTATAAATAGTAACACGTTAATGAGCTCATTAGTGTGCTCATCTATATATAGTAACACGTTAATGAGCTCATTAGTGTGCTCATCTATAAATAGTAACACGTTAATGAGCTCATTAGTGTACTCATCTATAAATAGTAACAGTTAATGAACTCATCAGTGCGCTCATCTATAAATAGTAACACGTTAATGAACTCATTAGTGTGCTCATCTATAAATAGTAACATGTTAATGAACTCATTAGTGTACTCATCTATAAATAGTAACATGTTAATGAACTCATTAGTGTGCTCATCTATAAATAGTAACATGTTAATGAACTCATTAGTGTACTCATCTATATATAGTAACACATTAATGAGCTCATTAGTGTACTCATCTATAAATAGTAACACGTTAATGAACTCATTAGTGTGCTCATCTATATGTAGTAACAGTTAATGAGCTCATTAGTGTGCTCATCTATAAATAGTAACATGTTAATGAACTCATTAGTGTGCTCATCTATAAATAGTAACACGTTAATGAGCTCATTAGTGTGCTCATCTATAAATAGTAACAGTTAATGAGCTCATTAGTGTGCTTATCTATAAATAGTAACACGTTAATGAGCTCATTAGTGCGCTCATCTATAAATAGTAACACGTTAATGAACTCATTAGTGTACTCATCTATAAATAGTAACACGTTAATGAACTCATTAGTGTGCTCATCTATAAATAGTAACAGTTAATGAGCTCATTAGTGTGCTCATCTATAAATAGTAACACGTTAATGAACTCATTAGTGCGCTCATCTATAAATAGTAACACGTTAATGAACTCATTAGTGTACTCATCTATAAATAGTAACACGTTAATGAGCTCATTAGTGTACTCATCTATAAATAGTAACACGTTAATGAACTCATTAGTGTGCTCATCTATAAATAGTAACAGTTAATGAGCTCATTAGTGTGCTCATCTATAAATAGTAACAGTTAATGAGCTTATTAGTGTGCTCATCTATAAATAGTAACAGTTAATGAGCTCATTAGTGTGCTCATCTATAAATAGTAACACGTTAATGAGCTCATTAGTGTGCTCATCTATAAATAGTAACACGTTAATGAGCTCATTAGTGTGCTCATCTATAAATAGTAACATGTTAATGAACTCATTAGTGTGCTCATCTATAAATAGTAACACGTTAATGAGCTCATTAGTGTACTCATCTATAAATAGTAACACGTTAATGAGCTCATTAGTGTACTCATCTATAAATAGTAACACGTTAATGAACTCATTAGTGTGCTCATCTATAAATAGTAACAGTTAATGAGCTCATTAGTGTGCTCATCTATAAATAGTAACAGTTAATGAGCTTATTAGTGTGCTCATCTATAAATAGTAACAGTTAATGAGCTCATTAGTGTGCTCATCTATAAATAGTAACACGTTAATGAGCTCATTAGTGTGCTCATCTATAAATAGTAACACGTTAATGAGCTCATTAGTGTGCTCATCTATAAATAGTAACATGTTAATGAACTCATTAGTGTGCTCATCTATAAATAGTAACACGTTAATGAGCTCATTAGTGTGCTCATCTATAAATAGTAACACGTTAATGAGCTCATTAGTGTGCTCATCTATAAATAGTAACACGTTAATGAGCTCATTAGTGTGCTCATCTATAAATAGTAACACGTTAATGAGCTCATTAGTGTGCTCATCTATAAATAGTAACATGTTAATGAACTCATTAGTGTGCTCATCTATAAATAGTAACACGTTAATGAGCTCATTAGTGTGCTCATCTATAAATAGTAACACGTTAATGAGCTCATTAGTGTGCTCATCTATATATAGTAACATGTTAATGAACTCATTAGTGTGCTCATCTATAAATAGTAACACGTTAATGAACTCATTAGTGTGCTCATCTATAAATAGTAACACGTTAATGAGCTCATTAGTGTACTCATCTATAAATAGTAGCAGTTAATGAGCTCATTAGTGTACTCATCTATAAATAGTAACACGTTAATGAGCTCATTAGTGTGCTCATCTATAAATAGTAACACGTTAATGAGCTCATTAGTGTGCTCATCTATAAATAGTAACACGTTAATGAGCTCATTAGTGTGCTCATCTATAAATAGTAACATGTTAATGAACTCATTAGTGTGCTCATCTATAAATAGTAACACGTTAATGAGCTCATTAGTGTACTCATCTATAAATAGTAACACGTTAATGTACTCATTAGTGTGCTCATCTATAAATAGTAACACGTTAATGAACTCATTAGTGTGCTCATCTATAAATAGTAACAGTTAATGAACTCATTAGTGTACTCATCTATAAATAGTAACACGTTAATGAGCTCATTAGTGTGCTCATCTATATGTAGTAACAGTTAATGAGCTCATTAGTGTACTCATTTATAAATAGTAACAGTTAATGAGCTCATTAGTGTACTCATCTATAAATAGTAACAGTTAATGAGCTCATTAGTGTGCTCATCTATAAATAGTAACACGTTAATGAGCTCATTAGTGTGCTCATCTATAAATAGTAACACGTTAATGAGTTCATTAGTGTGCTCATCTATAAATAGTAACACGTTAATGAACTCATTAGTGTGCTCATCTATAAATAGTAACAGTTAATGAACTCATTAGTGTACTCATCTATAAATAGTAACACGTTAATGAGCTCATTAGTGTGCTCATCTATATGTAGTAACAGTTAATGAGCTCATTAGTGTACTCATTTATAAATAGTAACAGTTAATGAGCTCATTAGTGTACTCATCTATAAATAGTAACAGTTAATGAGCTCATTAGTGTGCTCATCTATAAATAGTAACACGTTAATGAGCTCATTAGTGTGCTCATCTATAAATAGTAACACGTTAATGAACTCATTAGTGTGCTCATCTATAAATAGTAACATGTTAATGAGCTCATTAGTGTACTCATCTATAAATAGTAACACGTTAATGAACTCATTAGTGTGCTCATCTATAAATAGTAACAGTTAATGAACTCATTAGTGTACTCATCTATAAATAGTAACACGTTAATGAGCTCATTAGTGTGCTCATCTATATGTAGTAACAGTTAATGAGCTCATTAGTGTACTCATTTATAAATAGTAACAGTTAATGAGCTCATTAGTGTACTCATCTATAAATAGTAACACGTTAATGAGCTCATTAGTGTGCTCATCTATAAATAGTAACACGTTAATGAACTCATTAGTGTGCTCATCTATAAATAGTAACACGTTAATGAGCTCATTAGTGTACTCATCTATAAATAGTAACACGTTAATGAACTCATTAGTGCGCTCATCTATAAATAGTAACACGTTAATGAGCTCATTAGTGTGCTCATCTATAAATAGTAACAGTTAATGAGCTCATTAGTGCGCTCATCTATAAATAGTAACAGTTAATGAACTCATTAGTGTACTCATCTATATATAGTAACACGTTAATGAGCTCATTAGTGCGCTCATCTATAAATAGTAACATGTTAATGAGCTCATTAGTGCACTCATCTATAAATAGTAACACGTTAATGAGCTCATTAGTGTACTCATCTATAAATAGTAACACGTTAATGAACTCATTAGTGTACTCATTTATAAATAGTAACAGTTAATGAGCTCATTAGTGTACTCATCTATAAATAGTAACAGTTAATGAGCTCATTAGTGTGCTCATCTATAAATAGTAACACGTTAATGAGCTCATTAGTGTGCTCATCTATAAATAGTAACACGTTAATGAACTCATTAGTGTGCTCATCTATAAATAGTAACATGTTAATGAACTCATTAGTGTGCTCATCTATAAATAGTAACACGTTAATGAGCTCATTAGTGTGCTCATCTATAAATAGTAACATGTTAATGAACTCATTAGTGTGCTCATCTATAAATAGTAACACGTTAATGAGCTCATTAGTGTACTCATCTATAAATAGTAACACGTTAATGAACTCATTAGTGTGCTCATCTATAAATAGTAACACGTTAATGAACTCATTAGTGTACTCATCTATAAATAGTAACACGTTAATGAGCTCATTAGTGTGCTCATCTATAAATAGTAACACGTTAATGAACTCATTAGTGTGCTCATCTATAAATAGTAACACGTTAATGAGCTCATTAGTGTACTCATCTATAAATAGTAACACGTTAATGAACTCATTAGTGCGCTCATCTATAAATAGTAACACGTTAATGAGCTCATTAGTGTGCTGATCTATAAATAGTAACAGTTAATGAGCTCATTAGTGCGCTCATCTATAAATAGTAACAGTTAATGAACTCATTAGTGTACTCATCTATATATAGTAACACGTTAATGAGCTCATTAGTGCGCTCATCTATAAATAGTAACATGTTAATGAGCTCATTAGTGTACTCATCTATAAATAGTAACACGTTAATGAGCTCATTAGTGCGCTCATCTATAAATAGTAACACGTTAATGAGCTCATTAGTGTACTCATCTATAAATAGTAACACGTTAATGAACTCATTAGTGTACTCATTTATAAATAGTAACAGTTAATGAGCTCATTAGTGTACTCATCTATAAATAGTAACAGTTAATGAGCTCATTAGTGTGCTCATCTATAAATAGTAACACGTTAATGAGCTCATTAGTGTGCTCATCTATAAATAGTAACACGTTAATGAACTCATTAGTGTGCTCATCTATAAATAGTAACACGTTAATGAACTCATTAGTGTACTCATCTATAAATAGTAACACGTTAATGAGCTCATTAGTGTGCTCATCTATAAATAGTAACATGTTAATGAACTCATTAGTGTGCTCATCTATAAATAGTAACACGTTAATGAGCTCATTAGTGTGCTCATCTATAAATAGTAACACGTTAATGAGCTCATTAGTGTGCTCATCTATAAATAGTAACACGTTAATGAGCTCATTAGTGTGCTCATCTATAAATAGTAACACGTTAATGAGCTCATTAGTGTACTCATCTATAAATAGTAACACGTTAATGAACTCATTAGTGTGCTCATCTATAAATAGTAACACGTTAATGAACTCATTAGTGTACTCATCTATAAATAGTAACACGTTAATGAACTCATTAGTGTGCTCATCTATAAATAGTAACAGTTAATGAACTCATTAGTGTACTCATCTATAAATAGTAACACGTTAATGAGCTCATTAGTGTGCTCATCTATTTGTAGTAACAGTTAATGAGCTCATTAGTGTACACATTTATAAATAGTAACAGTTAATGAGCTCATTAGTGTACTCATCTATAAATAGTAACAGTTAATGAGCTCATTAGTGTGCTCATCTATAAATAGTAACACGTTAATGAGCTCATTAGTGTGCTCATCTATAAATAGTAACACGTTAATGAGTTCATTAGTGTGCTCATCTATAAATAGTAACACGTTAATGAACTCATTAGTGTACTCATCTATAAATAGTAACACGTTAATGAACTCATTAGTGTGCTCATCTATAAATAGTAACACGTTAATGAGCTCATTAGTGTGCTCATCTATAAATAGTAACACGTTAATGAGCTCATTAGTGTGCTCATCTATAAATAGTAACATGTTAATGAACTCATTAGTGTGCTCATCTATAAATAGTAACACGTTAATGAACTCATTAGTGTACTCATTTATAAATAGTAACAGTTAATGAGCTCATTAGTGTACTCATCTATAAATAGTAACAGTTAATGAACTCATTAGTGTGCTCATCTATAAATAGTAACATGTTAATGAACTCATTAGTGTGCTCATCTATAAATAGTAACACGTTAATGAGCTCATTAGTGTGCTCATCTATAAATAGTAACACGTTAATGAGCTCATTAGTGTGCTCATCTATAAATAGTAACATGTTAATGAACTCATTAGTGTGCTCATCTATAAATAGTAACACGTTAATGAGCTCATTAGTGTACTCATCTATAAATAGTAACACGTTAATGAACTCATTAGTGTGCTCATCTATAAATAGTAACACGTTAATGAACTCATTAGTGTACTCATCTATAAATAGTAACACGTTAATGAACCCATTAGTGTGCTCATCTATAAATAGTAACAGTTAATGAACTCATTAGTGTACTCATCTATAAATAGTAACACGTTAATGAGCTCATTAGTGTGCTCATCTATATGTAGTAACAGTTAATGAGCTCATTAGTGTACTCATTTATAAATAGTAACAGTTAATGAGCTCATTAGTGTACTCATCTATAAATAGTAACACGTTAATGAGCTCATTAGTGTGCTCATCTATAAATAGTAACACGTTAATGAACTCATTAGTGTGCTCATCTATAAATAGTAACAGTTAATGAGCTCATTAGTGTGCTCATCTATAAATAGTAACACGTTAATGAGCTCATTAGTGCGCTCATCTATAAATAGTAACACGTTAATGAACTCATTAGTGTACTCATCTATAAATAGTAACACGTTAATGAACTCATTAGTGTGCTCATCTATAAATAGTAACAGTTAATGAGCTCATTAGTGTGCTCATCTATAAATAGTAACACGTTAATGAACTCATTAGTGCGCTCATCTATAAATAGTAACACGTTAATGAACTCATTAGTGTACTCATCTATAAATAGTAACACGTTAATGAGCTCATTAGTGTACTCATCTATAAATAGTAACACGTTAATGAACTCATTAGTGTGCTCATCTATAAATAGTAACATGTTAATGAACTCATTAGTGTGCTCATCTATAAATAGTAACACGTTAATGAGCTCATTAGTGTGCTCATCTATAAATAGTAACACGTTAATGAGCTCATTAGTGTGCTCATCTATAAATAGTAACACGTTAATGAGCTCATTAGTGTGCTCATCTATAAATAGTAACACGTTAATGAGCTCATTAGTGTACTCATCTATAAATAGTAACACGTTAATGAACTCATTAGTGTGCTCATCTATAAATAGTAACACGTTAATGAACTCATTAGTGTACTCATCTATAAATAGTAACACGTTAATGAACTCATTAGTGTGCTCATCTATAAATAGTAACAGTTAATGAACTCATTAGTGTACTCATCTATAAATAGTAACACGTTAATGAGCTCATTAGTGTGCTCATCTATTTGTAGTAACAGTTAATGAGCTCATTAGTGTACACATTTATAAATAGTAACAGTTAATGAGCTCATTAGTGTACTCATCTATAAATAGTAACAGTTAATGAGCTCATTAGTGTGCTCATCTATAAATAGTAACACGTTAATGAACTCATTAGTGTACTCATCTATAAATAGTAACATGTTAATGAACTCATTAGTGTACTCATCTATAAATAGTAACAGTTAATGAGCTCATTAGTGTGCTCATCTATAAATAGTAACACGTTAATGAGTTCATTAGTGTGCTCATCTATAAATAGTAACACGTTAATGAACTCATTAGTGTACTCATCTATAAATAGTAACATGTTAATGAACTCATTAGTGTGCTCATCTATAAATAGTAACACGTTAATGAACTCATTAGTGTACTCATTTATAAATAGTAACATGTTAATGAACTCATTAGTGTACTCATCTATAAATAGTAACACGTTAATGAACTCATTAGTGTGCTCATCTATAAATAGTAACAGTTAATGAACTCATTAGTGTGCTCATCTATAAATAGTAACAGTTAATGAACTCATTAGTGTGCTCATCTATAAATAGTAACAGTTAATGAGCTCATTAGTGTGCTCATCTATAAATAGTAACACGTTAATGAGTTCATTAGTGTGCTCATCTATAAATAGTAACACGTTAATGAACTCATTAGTGTACTCATCTATAAATAGTAACATGTTAATGAACTCATTAGTGTGCTCATCTATAAATAGTAACACGTTAATGAGCTCATTAGTGTACTCATCTATAAATAGTAACATGTTAATGAACTCATTAGTGTACTCATCTATAAATAGTAACAGTTAATGAGCTCATTAGTGTGCTCATCTATAAATAGTAACACGTTAATGAGTTCATTAGTGTGCTCATCTATAAATAGTAACACGTTAATGAACTCATTAGTGTACTCATCTATAAATAGTAACATGTTAATGAACTCATTAGTGTGCTCATCTATAAATAGTAACACGTTAATGAACTCATTAGTGTACTCATTTATAAATAGTAACAGTTAATGAGCTCATTAGTGTGCTCATCTATAAATAGTAACACGTTAATGAGCTCATTAGTGTGCTCATCTATAAATAGTAACACGTTAATGAACTCATTAGTGTGCTCATCTATAAATAGTAACATGTTAATGAACTCATTAGTGTGCTCATCTATAAATAGTAACACGTTAATGAGCTCATTAGTGTGCTCATCTATAAATAGTAACACGTTAATGAGCTCATTAGTGTGCTCATCTATAAATAGTAACATGTTAATGAACTCATTAGTGTGCTCATCTATAAATAGTAACACGTTAATGAGCTCATTAGTGTACTCATCTATAAATAGTAACACGTTAATGAACTCATTAGTGTGCTCATCTATAAATAGTAACACGTTAATGAACTCATTAGTGTACTCATCTATAAATAGTAACACGTTAATGAACCCATTAGTGTGCTCATCTATAAATAGTAACAGTTAATGAACTCATTAGTGTACTCATCTATAAATAGTAACACGTTAATGAGCTCATTAGTGTGCTCATCTATATGTAGTAACAGTTAATGAGCTCATTAGTGTACTCATTTATAAATAGTAACAGTTAATGAGCTCATTAGTGTACTCATCTATAAATAGTAACAGTTAATGAGCTCATTAGTGTGCTCATCTATAAATAGTAACACGTTAATGAGCTCATTAGTGTGCTCATCTATAAATAGTAACACGTTAATGAACTCATTAGTGTGCTCATCTATAAATAGTAACAGTTAATGAGCTCATTAGTGTGCTCATCTATAAATAGTAACACGTTAATGAGCTCATTAGTGCGCTCATCTATAAATAGTAACACGTTAATGAACTCATTAGTGTACTCATCTATAAATAGTAACACGTTAATGAACTCATTAGTGTGCTCATCTATAAATAGTAACAGTTAATGAGCTCATTAGTGTGCTCATCTATAAATAGTAACACGTTAATGAACTCATTAGTGCGCTCATCTATAAATAGTAACACGTTAATGAACTCATTAGTGTACTCATCTATAAATAGTAACACGTTAATGAGCTCATTAGTGTACTCATCTATAAATAGTAACACGTTAATGAACTCATTAGTGTGCTCATCTATAAATAGTAACAGTTAATGAGCTCATTAGTGTGCTCATCTATAAATAGTAACAGTTAATGAGCTTATTAGTGTGCTCATCTATAAATAGTAACAGTTAATGAGCTCATTAGTGTGCTCATCTATAAATAGTAACACGTTAATGAGCTCATTAGTGTGCTCATCTATAAATAGTAACACGTTAATGAGCTCATTAGTGTGCTCATCTATAAATAGTAACATGTTAATGAACTCATTAGTGTGCTCATCTATAAATAGTAACACGTTAATGAGCTCATTAGTGTGCTCATCTATAAATAGTAACATGTTAATGAACTCATTAGTGTGCTCATCTATAAATAGTAACACGTTAATGAGCTCATTAGTGTGCTCATCTATAAATAGTAACACGTTAATGAGCTCATTAGTGTGCTCATCTATAAATAGTAACATGTTAATAAACTCATTAGTGTGCTCATCTATAAATAGTAACACGTTAATGAGCTCATTAGTGTACTCATCTATAAATAGTAACACGTTAATGTACTCATTAGTGTGCTCATCTATAAATAGTAACACGTTAATGAACTCATTAGTGTGCTCATCTATAAATAGTAACAGTTAATGAACTCATTAGTGTACTCATCTATAAATAGTAACACGTTAATGAGCTCATTAGTGTGCTCATCTATATGTAGTAACAGTTAATGAGCTCATTAGTGTACTCATTTATAAATAGTAACAGTTAATGAGCTCATTAGTGTACTCATCTATAAATAGTAACAGTTAATGAGCTCATTAGTGTGCTCATCTATAAATAGTAACACGTTAATGAGCTCATTAGTGTGCTCATCTATAAATAGTAACACGTTAATGAGTTCATTAGTGTGCTCATCTATAAATAGTAACACGTTAATGAACTCATTAGTGTACTCATCTATAAATAGTAACACGTTAATGAACTCATTAGTGTGCTCATCTATAAATAGTAACAGTTAATGAACTTATTAGTGTGCTCATCTATAAATAGTAACACGTTAATGAGCTCATTAGTGTGCTCATCTATATGTAGTAACAGTTAATGAGCTCATTAGTGTACTCATTTATAAATAGTAACAGTTAATGAGCTCATTAGTGTACTCATCTATAAATAGTAACACGTTAATGAGCTCATTAGTGTGCTCATCTATAAATAGTAACACGTTAATGAACTCATTAGTGTGCTCATCTATAAATAGTAACACGTTAATGAGCTCATTAGTGTACTCATCTATAAATAGTAACACGTTAATGAACTCATTAGTGCGCTCATCTATAAATAGTAACACGTTAATGAGCTCATTAGTGTGCTCATCTATAAATAGTAACGGTTAATGAGCTCATTAGTGCGCTCATCTATAAATAGTAACAGTTAATGAACTCATTAGTGTACTCATCTATATATAGTAACACGTTAATGAGCTCATTAGTGCGCTCATCTATAAATAGTAACATGTTAATGAGCTCATTAGTGCACTCATCTATAAATAGTAACACGTTAATGAGCTCATTAGTGTACTCATCTATAAATAGTAACACGTTAATGAACTCATTAGTGTACTCATTTATAAATAGTAACAGTTAATGAGCTCATTAGTGTACTCATCTATAAATAGTAACAGTTAATGAGCTCATTAGTGTGCTCATCTATAAATAGTAACACGTTAATGAGCTCATTAGTGTGCTCATCTATAAATAGTAACACGTTAATGAACTCATTAGTGTGCTCATCTATAAATAGTAACACGTTAATGAGCTCATTAGTGTGCTCATCTATAAATAGTAACATGTTAATGAACTCATTAGTGTGCTCATCTATAAATAGTAACACGTTAATGAGCTCATTAGTGTGCTAATCTATAAATAGTAACATGTTAATGAACTCATTAGTGTGCTCATCTATAAATAGTAACAGTTAATGAACTCATTAGTGTACTCATCTATAAATAGTAACACGTTAATGAGCTCATTAGTGTACTCATCTATAAATAGTAACACGTTAATGAACTCATTAGTGTGCTCATCTATAAATAGTAACACGTTAATGAACTCATTAGTGTACTCATCTATAAATAGTAACACGTTAATGAGCTCATTAGTGTGCTCATCTATAAATAGTAACACGTTAATGAGCTCATTAGTGTGCTCATCTATAAATAGTAACATGTTAATGAACTCATTAGTGTGCTCATCTATAAATAGTAACACGTTAATGAGCTCATTAGTGTGCTCATCTATAAATAGTAACATGTTAATGAACTCATTAGTGTGCTCATCTATAAATAGTAACACGTTAATGAGCTCATTAGTGTACTCATCTATAAATAGTAACACGTTAATGAACTCATTAGTGTGCTCATCTATAAATAGTAACACGTTAATGAACTCATTAGTGTACTCATCTATAAATAGTAACACGTTAATGAGCTCATTAGTGTGCTCATCTATAAATAGTAACACGTTAATGAACTCATTAGTGTGCTCATCTATAAATAGTAACACGTTAATGAGCTCATTAGTGTACTCATCTATAAATAGTAACACGTTAATGAACTCATTAGTGCGCTCATCTATAAATAGTAACACGTTAATGAGCTCATTAGTGTGCTGATCTATAAATAGTAACAGTTAATGAGCTCATTAGTGCGCTCATCTATAAATAGTAACAGTTAATGAACTCATTAGTGTACTCATCTATATATAGTAACACGTTAATGAGCTCATTAGTGCGCTCATCTATAAATAGTAACATGTTAATGAGCTCATTAGTGTACTCATCTATAAATAGTAACACGTTAATGAGCTCATTAGTGTACTCATCTATAAATAGTAACACGTTAATGAACTCATTAGTGTACTCATTTATAAATAGTAACAGTTAATGAGCTCATTAGTGTACTCATCTATAAATAGTAACAGTTAATGAGCTCATTAGTGTGCTCATCTATAAATAGTAACACGTTAATGAGCTCATCAGTGTGCTCATCTATAAATAGTAACACGTTAATGAACTCATTAGTGTGCTCATCTATAAATAGTAACACGTTAATGAACTCATTAGTGTACTCATCTATAAATAGTAACACGTTAATGAGCTCATTAGTGTGCTCATCTATAAATAGTAACATGTTAATGAACTCATTAGTGTGCTCATCTATAAATAGTAACACGTTAATGAGCTCATTAGTGTGCTCATCTATAAATAGTAACACGTTAATGAGCTCATTAGTGTGCTCATCTATAAATAGTAACACGTTAATGAGCTCATTAGTGTGCTCATCTATAAATAGTAACACGTTAATGAGCTCATTAGTGTACTCATCTATAAATAGTAACACGTTAATGAACTCATTAGTGTGCTCATCTATAAATAGTAACACGTTAATGAACTCATTAGTGTACTCATCTATAAATAGTAACACGTTAATGAACTCATTAGTGTGCTCATCTATAAATAGTAACAGTTAATGAACTCATTAGTGTACTCATCTATAAATAGTAACACGTTAATGAGCTCATTAGTGTGCTCATCTATTTGTAGTAACAGTTAATGAGCTCATTAGTGTACTCATTTATAAATAGTAACAGTTAATGAGCTCATTAGTGTACTCATCTATAAATAGTAACACGTTAATGAGTTCATTAGTGTGCTCATCTATAAATAGTAACACGTTAATGAACTCATTAGTGTACTCATCTATAAATAGTAACATGTTAATGAACTCATTAGTGTGCTCATCTATAAATAGTAACACGTTAATGAACTCATTAGTGTACTCATTTATAAATAGTAACAGTTAATGAGCTCATTAGTGTGCTCATCTATAAATAGTAACACGTTAATGAGCTCATTAGTGTGCTCATCTATAAATAGTAACACGTTAATGAACTCATTAGTGTGCTCATCTATAAATAGTAACATGTTAATGAACTCATTAGTGTGCTCATCTATAAATAGTAACACGTTAATGAGCTCATTAGTGTGCTCATCTATAAATAGTAACACGTTAATGAGCTCATTAGTGTGCTCATCTATAAATAGTAACATGTTAATGAACTCATTAGTGTGCTCATCTATAAATAGTAACACGTTAATGAGCTCATTAGTGTACTCATCTATAAATAGTAACACGTTAATGAACTCATTAGTGTGCTCATCTATAAATAGTAACACGTTAATGAACTCATTAGTGTACTCATCTATAAATAGTAACACGTTAATGAACCCATTAGTGTGCTCATCTATAAATAGTAACAGTTAATGAACTCATTAGTGTACTCATCTATAAATAGTAACACGTTAATGAGCTCATTAGTGTGCTCATCTATATGTAGTAACAGTTAATGAGCTCATTAGTGTACTCATTTATAAATAGTAACAGTTAATGAGCTCATTAGTGTACTCATCTATAAATAGTAACAGTTAATGAGCTCATTAGTGTGCTCATCTATAAATAGTAACACGTTAATGAGCTCATTAGTGTGCTCATCTATAAATAGTAACACGTTAATGAACTCATTAGTGTGCTCATCTATAAATAGTAACAGTTAATGAGCTCATTAGTGTGCTCATCTATAAATAGTAACACGTTAATGAGCTCATTAGTGCGCTCATCTATAAATAGTAACACGTTAATGAACTCATTAGTGTACTCATCTATAAATAGTAACACGTTAATGAACTCATTAGTGTGCTCATCTATAAATAGTAACAGTTAATGAGCTCATTAGTGTGCTCATCTATAAATAGTAACACGTTAATGAACTCATTAGTGCGCTCATCTATAAATAGTAACACGTTAATGAACTCATTAGTGTACTCATCTATAAATAGTAACACGTTAATGAGCTCATTAGTGTACTCATCTATAAATAGTAACACGTTAATGAACTCATTAGTGTGCTCATCTATAAATAGTAACAGTTAATGAGCTCATTAGTGTGCTCATCTATAAATAGTAACAGTTAATGAGCTCATTAGTGTGCTCATCTATAAATAGTAACACGTTAATGAGCTCATTAGTGTGCTCATCTATAAATAGTAACACGTTAATGAGCTCATTAGTGTGCTCATCTATAAATAGTAACATGTTAATGAACTCATTAGTGTGCTCATCTATAAATAGTAACACGTTAATGAGCTCATTAGTGTGCTCATCTATAAATAGTAACATGTTAATGAACTCATTAGTGTGCTCATCTATAAATAGTAACACGTTAATGAGCTCATTAGTGTGCTCATCTATAAATAGTAACACGTTAATGAGCTCATTAGTGTGCTCATCTATAAATAGTAACATGTTAATAAACTCATTAGTGTGCTCATCTATAAATAGTAACACGTTAATGAGCTCATTAGTGTACTCATCTATAAATAGTAACACGTTAATGTACTCATTAGTGTGCTCATCTATAAATAGTAACACGTTAATGAACTCATTAGTGTGCTCATCTATAAATAGTAACAGTTAATGAACTCATTAGTGTACTCATCTATAAATAGTAACACGTTAATGAGCTCATTAGTGTGCTCATCTATATGTAGTAACAGTTAATGAGCTCATTAGTGTACTCATTTATAAATAGTAACAGTTAATGAGCTCATTAGTGTACTCATCTATAAATAGTAACAGTTAATGAGCTCATTAGTGTGCTCATCTATAAATAGTAACACGTTAATGAGCTCATTAGTGTGCTCATCTATAAATAGTAACACGTTAATGAGTTCATTAGTGTGCTCATCTATAAATAGTAACACGTTAATGAACTCATTAGTGTACTCATCTATAAATAGTAACACGTTAATGAACTCATTAGTGTGCTCATCTATAAATAGTAACAGTTAATGAACTTATTAGTGTGCTCATCTATAAATAGTAACACGTTAATGAGCTCATTAGTGTGCTCATCTATATGTAGTAACAGTTAATGAGCTCATTAGTGTACTCATTTATAAATAGTAACAGTTAATGAGCTCATTAGTGTACTCATCTATAAATAGTAACACGTTAATGAGCTCATTAGTGTGCTCATCTATAAATAGTAACACGTTAATGAACTCATTAGTGTGCTCATCTATAAATAGTAACACGTTAATGAGCTCATTAGTGTACTCATCTATAAATAGTAACACGTTAATGAACTCATTAGTGCGCTCATCTATAAATAGTAACACGTTAATGAGCTCATTAGTGTGCTCATCTATAAATAGTAACGGTTAATGAGCTCATTAGTGCGCTCATCTATAAATAGTAACAGTTAATGAACTCATTAGTGTACTCATCTATATATAGTAACACGTTAATGAGCTCATTAGTGCGCTCATCTATAAATAGTAACATGTTAATGAGCTCATTAGTGCACTCATCTATAAATAGTAACACGTTAATGAGCTCATTAGTGTACTCATCTATAAATAGTAACACGTTAATGAACTCATTAGTGTACTCATTTATAAATAGTAACAGTTAATGAGCTCATTAGTGTACTCATCTATAAATAGTAACAGTTAATGAGCTCATTAGTGTGCTCATCTATAAATAGTAACACGTTAATGAGCTCATTAGTGTGCTCATCTATAAATAGTAACACGTTAATGAACTCATTAGTGTGCTCATCTATAAATAGTAACACGTTAATGAGCTCATTAGTGTGCTCATCTATAAATAGTAACATGTTAATGAACTCATTAGTGTGCTCATCTATAAATAGTAACACGTTAATGAGCTCATTAGTGTGCTAATCTATAAATAGTAACATGTTAATGAACTCATTAGTGTGCTCATCTATAAATAGTAACAGTTAATGAACTCATTAGTGTACTCATCTATAAATAGTAACACGTTAATGAGCTCATTAGTGTACTCATCTATAAATAGTAACACGTTAATGAACTCATTAGTGTGCTCATCTATAAATAGTAACACGTTAATGAACTCATTAGTGTACTCATCTATAAATAGTAACACGTTAATGAGCTCATTAGTGTGCTCATCTATAAATAGTAACACGTTAATGAGCTCATTAGTGTGCTCATCTATAAATAGTAACATGTTAATGAACTCATTAGTGTGCTCATCTATAAATAGTAACACGTTAATGAGCTCATTAGTGTGCTCATCTATAAATAGTAACATGTTAATGAACTCATTAGTGTGCTCATCTATAAATAGTAACACGTTAATGAGCTCATTAGTGTACTCATCTATAAATAGTAACACGTTAATGAACTCATTAGTGTGCTCATCTATAAATAGTAACACGTTAATGAACTCATTAGTGTACTCATCTATAAATAGTAACACGTTAATGAGCTCATTAGTGTGCTCATCTATAAATAGTAACACGTTAATGAACTCATTAGTGTGCTCATCTATAAATAGTAACACGTTAATGAGCTCATTAGTGTACTCATCTATAAATAGTAACACGTTAATGAACTCATTAGTGCGCTCATCTATAAATAGTAACACGTTAATGAGCTCATTAGTGTGCTGATCTATAAATAGTAACAGTTAATGAGCTCATTAGTGCGCTCATCTATAAATAGTAACAGTTAATGAACTCATTAGTGTACTCATCTATATATAGTAACACGTTAATGAGCTCATTAGTGCGCTCATCTATAAATAGTAACATGTTAATGAGCTCATTAGTGTACTCATCTATAAATAGTAACACGTTAATGAGCTCATTAGTGTACTCATCTATAAATAGTAACACGTTAATGAACTCATTAGTGTACTCATTTATAAATAGTAACAGTTAATGAGCTCATTAGTGTACTCATCTATAAATAGTAACAGTTAATGAGCTCATTAGTGTGCTCATCTATAAATAGTAACACGTTAATGAGCTCATCAGTGTGCTCATCTATAAATAGTAACACGTTAATGAACTCATTAGTGTGCTCATCTATAAATAGTAACACGTTAATGAACTCATTAGTGTACTCATCTATAAATAGTAACACGTTAATGAGCTCATTAGTGTGCTCATCTATAAATAGTAACATGTTAATGAACTCATTAGTGTGCTCATCTATAAATAGTAACACGTTAATGAGCTCATTAGTGTGCTCATCTATAAATAGTAACACGTTAATGAGCTCATTAGTGTGCTCATCTATAAATAGTAACACGTTAATGAGCTCATTAGTGTGCTCATCTATAAATAGTAACACGTTAATGAGCTCATTAGTGTACTCATCTATAAATAGTAACACGTTAATGAACTCATTAGTGTGCTCATCTATAAATAGTAACACGTTAATGAACTCATTAGTGTACTCATCTATAAATAGTAACACGTTAATGAACTCATTAGTGTGCTCATCTATAAATAGTAACAGTTAATGAACTCATTAGTGTACTCATCTATAAATAGTAACACGTTAATGAGCTCATTAGTGTGCTCATCTATTTGTAGTAACAGTTAATGAGCTCATTAGTGTACTCATTTATAAATAGTAACAGTTAATGAGCTCATTAGTGTACTCATCTATAAATAGTAACACGTTAATGAGTTCATTAGTGTGCTCATCTATAAATAGTAACACGTTAATGAACTCATTAGTGTACTCATCTATAAATAGTAACATGTTAATGAACTCATTAGTGTGCTCATCTATAAATAGTAACACGTTAATGAACTCATTAGTGTACTCATTTATAAATAGTAACAGTTAATGAGCTCATTAGTGTGCTCATCTATAAATAGTAACACGTTAATGAGCTCATTAGTGTGCTCATCTATAAATAGTAACACGTTAATGAACTCATTAGTGTGCTCATCTATAAATAGTAACATGTTAATGAACTCATTAGTGTGCTCATCTATAAATAGTAACACGTTAATGAGCTCATTAGTGTGCTCATCTATAAATAGTAACACGTTAATGAGCTCATTAGTGTGCTCATCTATAAATAGTAACATGTTAATGAACTCATTAGTGTGCTCATCTATAAATAGTAACACGTTAATGAGCTCATTAGTGTACTCATCTATAAATAGTAACACGTTAATGAACTCATTAGTGTGCTCATCTATAAATAGTAACACGTTAATGAACTCATTAGTGTACTCATCTATAAATAGTAACACGTTAATGAACCCATTAGTGTGCTCATCTATAAATAGTAACAGTTAATGAACTCATTAGTGTACTCATCTATAAATAGTAACACGTTAATGAGCTCATTAGTGTGCTCATCTATATGTAGTAACAGTTAATGAGCTCATTAGTGTACTCATTTATAAATAGTAACAGTTAATGAGCTCATTAGTGTACTCATCTATAAATAGTAACAGTTAATGAGCTCATTAGTGTGCTCATCTATAAATAGTAACACGTTAATGAGCTCATTAGTGTGCTCATCTATAAATAGTAACACGTTAATGAACTCATTAGTGTGCTCATCTATAAATAGTAACAGTTAATGAGCTCATTAGTGTGCTCATCTATAAATAGTAACACGTTAATGAGCTCATTAGTGCGCTCATCTATAAATAGTAACACGTTAATGAACTCATTAGTGTACTCATCTATAAATAGTAACACGTTAATGAACTCATTAGTGTGCTCATCTATAAATAGTAACAGTTAATGAGCTCATTAGTGTGCTCATCTATAAATAGTAACACGTTAATGAACTCATTAGTGCGCTCATCTATAAATAGTAACACGTTAATGAACTCATTAGTGTACTCATCTATAAATAGTAACACGTTAATGAGCTCATTAGTGTACTCATCTATAAATAGTAACACGTTAATGAACTCATTAGTGTGCTCATCTATAAATAGTAACAGTTAATGAGCTCATTAGTGTGCTCATCTATAAATAGTAACAGTTAATGAGCTTATTAGTGTGCTCATCTATAAATAGTAACAGTTAATGAGCTCATTAGTGTGCTCATCTATAAATAGTAACACGTTAATGAGCTCATTAGTGTGCTCATCTATAAATAGTAACACGTTAATGAGCTCATTAGTGTGCTCATCTATAAATAGTAACATGTTAATGAACTCATTAGTGTGCTCATCTATAAATAGTAACACGTTAATGAGCTCATTAGTGTGCTCATCTATAAATAGTAACATGTTAATGAACTCATTAGTGTGCTCATCTATAAATAGTAACACGTTAATGAGCTCATTAGTGTGCTCATCTATAAATAGTAACACGTTAATGAGCTCATTAGTGTGCTCATCTATAAATAGTAACATGTTAATAAACTCATTAGTGTGCTCATCTATAAATAGTAACACGTTAATGAGCTCATTAGTGTACTCATCTATAAATAGTAACACGTTAATGTACTCATTAGTGTGCTCATCTATAAATAGTAACACGTTAATGAACTCATTAGTGTGCTCATCTATAAATAGTAACACGTTAATGAACTCATTAGTGTACTCATCTATAAATAGTAACACGTTAATGAGCTCATTAGTGTGCTCATCTATATGTAGTAACAGTTAATGAGCTCATTAGTGTACTCATTTATAAATAGTAACAGTTAATGAGCTCATTAGTGTACTCATCTATAAATAGTAACAGTTAATGAGCTCATTAGTGTGCTCATCTATAAATAGTAACACGTTAATGAGCTCATTAGTGTGCTCATCTATAAATAGTAACACGTTAATGAGTTCATTAGTGTGCTCATCTATAAATAGTAACACGTTAATGAACTCATTAGTGTACTCATCTATAAATAGTAACACGTTAATGAACTCATTAGTGTGCTCATCTATAAATAGTAACAGTTAATGAACTTATTAGTGTGCTCATCTATAAATAGTAACACGTTAATGAGCTCATTAGTGTGCTCATCTATATGTAGTAACAGTTAATGAGCTCATTAGTGTACTCATTTATAAATAGTAACAGTTAATGAGCTCATTAGTGTACTCATCTATAAATAGTAACACGTTAATGAGCTCATTAGTGTGCTCATCTATAAATAGTAACACGTTAATGAACTCATTAGTGTGCTCATCTATAAATAGTAACACGTTAATGAGCTCATTAGTGTACTCATCTATAAATAGTAACACGTTAATGAACTCATTAGTGCGCTCATCTATAAATAGTAACACGTTAATGAGCTCATTAGTGTGCTCATCTATAAATAGTAACGGTTAATGAGCTCATTAGTGCGCTCATCTATAAATAGTAACAGTTAATGAACTCATTAGTGTACTCATCTATATATAGTAACACGTTAATGAGCTCATTAGTGCGCTCATCTATAAATAGTAACATGTTAATGAGCTCATTAGTGCACTCATCTATAAATAGTAACACGTTAATGAGCTCATTAGTGTACTCATCTATAAATAGTAACACGTTAATGAACTCATTAGTGTACTCATTTATAAATAGTAACAGTTAATGAGCTCATTAGTGTACTCATCTATAAATAGTAACAGTTAATGAGCTCATTAGTGTGCTCATCTATAAATAGTAACACGTTAATGAGCTCATTAGTGTGCTCATCTATAAATAGTAACACGTTAATGAACTCATTAGTGTGCTCATCTATAAATAGTAACACGTTAATGAGCTCATTAGTGTGCTCATCTATAAATAGTAACATGTTAATGAACTCATTAGTGTGCTCATCTATAAATAGTAACACGTTAATGAGCTCATTAGTGTGCTAATCTATAAATAGTAACATGTTAATGAACTCATTAGTGTGCTCATCTATAAATAGTAACAGTTAATGAACTCATTAGTGTACTCATCTATAAATAGTAACACGTTAATGAGCTCATTAGTGTACTCATCTATAAATAGTAACACGTTAATGAACTCATTAGTGTGCTCATCTATAAATAGTAACACGTTAATGAACTCATTAGTGTACTCATCTATAAATAGTAACACGTTAATGAGCTCATTAGTGTGCTCATCTATAAATAGTAACACGTTAATGAGCTCATTAGTGTGCTCATCTATAAATAGTAACACGTTAATGAACTCATTAGTGTGCTCATCTATAAATAGTAACACGTTAATGAGCTCATTAGTGTGCTCATCTATAAATAGTAACATGTTAATGAACTCATTAGTGTGCTCATCTATAAATAGTAACACGTTAATGAGCTCATTAGTGTACTCATCTATAAATAGTAACACGTTAATGAACTCATTAGTGTGCTCATCTATAAATAGTAACACGTTAATGAACTCATTAGTGTACTCATCTATAAATAGTAACACGTTAATGAGCTCATTAGTGTGCTCATCTATAAATAGTAACACGTTAATGAACTCATTAGTGTGCTCATCTATAAATAGTAACACGTTAATGAGCTCATTAGTGTACTCATCTATAAATAGTAACACGTTAATGAACTCATTAGTGCGCTCATCTATAAATAGTAACACGTTAATGAGCTCATTAGTGTGCTGATCTATAAATAGTAACAGTTAATGAGCTCATTAGTGCGCTCATCTATAAATAGTAACAGTTAATGAACTCATTAGTGTACTCATCTATATATAGTAACACGTTAATGAGCTCATTAGTGCGCTCATCTATAAATAGTAACATGTTAATGAGCTCATTAGTGTACTCATCTATAAATAGTAACACGTTAATGAGCTCATTAGTGTACTCATCTATAAATAGTAACACGTTAATGAACTCATTAGTGTACTCATTTATAAATAGTAACAGTTAATGAGCTCATTAGTGTACTCATCTATAAATAGTAACAGTTAATGAGCTCATTAGTGTGCTCATCTATAAATAGTAACACGTTAATGAGCTCATCAGTGTGCTCATCTATAAATAGTAACACGTTAATGAACTCATTAGTGTGCTCATCTATAAATAGTAACACGTTAATGAACTCATTAGTGTACTCATCTATAAATAGTAACACGTTAATGAGCTCATTAGTGTGCTCATCTATAAATAGTAACATGTTAATGAACTCATTAGTGTGCTCATCTATAAATAGTAACACGTTAATGAGCTCATTAGTGTGCTCATCTATAAATAGTAACACGTTAATGAGCTCATTAGTGTGCTCATCTATAAATAGTAACACGTTAATGAGCTCATTAGTGTGCTCATCTATAAATAGTAACACGTTAATGAGCTCATTAGTGTACTCATCTATAAATAGTAACACGTTAATGAACTCATTAGTGTGCTCATCTATAAATAGTAACACGTTAATGAACTCATTAGTGTACTCATCTATAAATAGTAACACGTTAATGAACTCATTAGTGTGCTCATCTATAAATAGTAACAGTTAATGAACTCATTAGTGTACTCATCTATAAATAGTAACACGTTAATGAGCTCATTAGTGTGCTCATCTATTTGTAGTAACAGTTAATGAGCTCATTAGTGTACTCATCTATATATAGTAACACGTTAATGAACTCATTAGTGTACTCATCTATAAATAGTAACACGTTAATGAACTCATTAGTGTACTCATCTATAAATAGTAACAGTTAATGAACTCATTAGTGTGCTCATTTATAAATAGTAACAGTTAATGAGCTCATTAGTGTACTCATCTATAAATAGTAACAGTTAATGAGCTCATTAGTGTGCTCATCTATAAATAGTAACACGTTAATGAGTTCATTAGTGTGCTCATCTATAAATAGTAACACGTTAATGAACTCATTAGTGTACTCATCTATAAATAGTAACACGTTAATGAACTCATTAGTGTGCTCATCTATAAATAGTAACACGTTAATGAACTCATTAGTGTACTCATCTATAAATAGTAACACGTTAATGAGCTCATTAGTGTGCTCATCTATAAATAGTAACACGTTAATGAACTCATTAGTGTGCTCATCTATAAATAGTAACACGTTAATGAACTCATTAGTGTACTCATCTATAAATAGTAACATGTTAATGAACTCATTAGTGTGCTCATCTATAAATAGTAACATGTTAATGAACTCATTAGTGTGCTCATCTATATATAGTAACACGTTAATGAGCTCATTAGTGTACTCATCTATAAATAGTAACACGTTAATGAACTCATTAGTGCGCTCATCTATAAATAGTAACACGTTAATGAGCTCATTAGTGTGCTGATCTATAAATAGTAACACGTTAATGAACTCATTAGTGTGCTCATCTATAAATAGTAACATGTTAATGAACTCATTAGTGTGCTCATCTATAAATAGTAACACGTTAATGAACTCATTAGTGTGCTCATCTATAAATAGTAACACGTTAATGAACTCATTAGTGTACTCATCTATAAATAGTAACATGTTAATGAACTCATTAGTGTGCTCATCTATAAATAGTAACATGTTAATGAACTCATTAGTGTGCTCATCTATATATAGTAACACGTTAATGAGCTCATCAGTGTGCTCATCTATAAATAGTAACACGTTAATGAACTCATTAGTGTGCTCATCTATAAATAGTAACACGTTAATGAACTCATTAGTGTACTCATCTATAAATAGTAACACGTTAATGAGCTCATTAGTGTGCTCATCTATAAATAGTAACATGTTAATGAACTCATTAGTGTGCTCATCTATAAATAGTAACACGTTAATGAGCTCATTAGTGTGCTCATCTATAAATAGTAACACGTTAATGAACTCATTAGTGCGCTCATCTATAAATAGTAACACGTTAATGAGCTCATTAGTGTGCTGATCTATAAATAGTAACACGTTAATGAACTCATTAGTGTGCTCATCTATATATAGTAACATGTTAATGAACTCATTAGTGTACTCATCTATAAATAGTAACAGTTAATGAACTCATTAGTGCGCTCATCTATAAATAGTAACAGTTAATGAACTCATTAGTGCGCTCATCTATAAATAGTAACATGTTAATGAACTCATTAGTGTACTCATCTATAAATAGTAACAGTTAATGAGCTCATTAGTGCCCTCATCTATAAATAGTAACAGTTAATGAACTCATTAGTGTACTCATCTATATATAGTAACACGTTAATGAGCTCATTAGTGCGCTCATCTATAAATAGTAACATGTTAATGAGCTCATTAGTGTACTCATCTATAAATAGTAACACGTTAATGAGCTCATTAGTGTACTCATCTATAAATAGTAACACGTTAATGAACTCATTAGTGTACTCATTTATAAATAGTAACAGTTAATGAGCTCATTAGTGTACTCATCTATAAATAGTAACAGTTAATGAGCTCATTAGTGTGCTCATCTATAAATAGTAACACGTTAATGAGCTCATTAGTGTGCTCATCTATAAATAGTAACACGTTAATGAACTCATTAGTGTGCTCATCTATAAATAGTAACACGTTAATGAACTCATTAGTGTACTCATCTATAAATAGTAACACGTTAATGAGCTCATTAGTGTGCTCATCTATAAATAGTAACATGTTAATGAACTCATTAGTGTGCTCATCTATAAATAGTAACACGTTAATGAGCTCATTAGTGTGCTCATCTATAAATAGTAACACGTTAATGAGCTCATTAGTGTACTCATCTATAAATAGTAACAGTTAATGAGCTCATTAGTGTGCTCATCTATAAATAGTAACACGTTAATGAACTCATTAGTGTGCTCATCTATAAATAGTAACACGTTAATGAACTCATTAGTGTACTCATCTATAAATAGTAACACGTTAATGAGCTCATTAGTGTGCTCATCTATAAATAGTAACATGTTAATGAACTCATTAGTGTGCTCATCTATAAATAGTAACACGTTAATGAGCTCATTAGTGTGCTCATCTATAAATAGTAACACGTTAATGAGCTCATTAGTGTACTCATCTATAAATAGTAACAGTTAATGAGCTCATTAGTGTGCTCATCTATAAATAGTAACACGTTAATGAGCTCATTAGTGTGCTCATCTATAAATAGTAACACGTTAATGAACTCATTAGTGTACTCATCTATAAATAGTAACACGTTAATGAGCTCATTAGTGTGCTCATCTATAAATAGTAACATGTTAATGAACTCATTAGTGTGCTCATCTATAAATAGTAACACGTTAATGAGCTCATTAGTGTGCTCATCTATAAATAGTAACACGTTAATGAGCTCATTAGTGTGCTCATCTATAAATAGTAACACGTTAATGAGCTCATTAGTGTGCTCATCTATAAATAGTAACACGTTAATGAGCTCATTAGTGTGCTCATCTATAAATAGTAACACGTTAATGAGCTCATTAGTGTACTCATCTATAAATAGTAACACGTTAATGAACTCATTAGTGTGCTCATCTATAAATAGTAACACGTTAATGAACTCATTAGTGTGCTCATCTATAAATAGTAACAGTTAATGAACTCATTAGTGTACTCATCTATAAATAGTAACACGTTAATGAGCTCATTAGTGTGCTCATCTATTTGTAGTAACAGTTAATGAGCTCATTAGTGTACACATTTATAAATAGTAACAGTTAATGAGCTCATTAGTGTACTCATCTATAAATAGTAACAGTTAATGAGCTCATTAGTGTGCTCATCTATAAATAGTAACACGTTAATGAGCTCATTAGTGTGCTCATCTATAAATAGTAACACGTTAATGAGTTCATTAGTGTGCTCATCTATAAATAGTAACACGTTAATGAACTCATTAGTGTACTCATCTATAAATAGTAACATGTTAATGAACTCATTAGTGTGCTCATCTATAAATAGTAACACGTTAATGAACTCATTAGTGTACTCATTTATAAATAGTAACAGTTAATGAGCTCATTAGTGTACTCATCTATAAATAGTAACAGTTAATGAGCTCATTAGTGTGCTCATCTATAAATAGTAACACGTTAATGAGCTCATTAGTGTGCTCATCTATAAATAGTAACACGTTAATGAACTCATTAGTGTGCTCATCTATAAATAGTAACATGTTAATGAACTCATTAGTGTGCTCATCTATAAATAGTAACACGTTAATGAGCTCATTAGTGTGCTCATCTATAAATAGTAACACGTTAATGAGCTCATTAGTGTGCTCATCTATAAATAGTAACATGTTAATGAACTCATTAGTGTGCTCATCTATAAATAGTAACACGTTAATGAGCTCATTAGTGTACTCATCTATAAATAGTAACACGTTAATGAACTCATTAGTGTGCTCATCTATAAATAGTAACACGTTAATGAACTCATTAGTGTACTCATCTATAAATAGTAACACGTTAATGAACCCATTAGTGTGCTCATCTATAAATAGTAACAGTTAATGAACTCATTAGTGTACTCATCTATAAATAGTAACACGTTAATGAGCTCATTAGTGTGCTCATCTATATGTAGTAACAGTTAATGAGCTCATTAGTGTACTCATTTATAAATAGTAACAGTTAATGAGCTCATTAGTGTACTCATCTATAAATAGTAACAGTTAATGAGCTCATTAGTGTGCTCATCTATAAATAGTAACAGTTAATGAGCTCATTAGTGTACTCATCTATAAATAGTAACAGTTAATGAGCTCATTAGTGTACTCATCTATAAATAGTAACAGTTAATGAGCTCATTAGTGTGCTCATCTATAAATAGTAACACGTTAATGAGCTCATTAGTGTGCTCATCTATAAATAGTAACACGTTAATGAACTCATTAGTGTGCTCATCTATAAATAGTAACAGTTAATGAGCTCATTAGTGTGCTCATCTATAAATAGTAACACGTTAATGAGCTCATTAGTGCGCTCATCTATAAATAGTAACACGTTAATGAACTCATTAGTGTACTCATCTATAAATAGTAACACGTTAATGAACTCATTAGTGTGCTCATCTATAAATAGTAACAGTTAATGAGCTCATTAGTGTGCTCATCTATAAATAGTAACACGTTAATGAACTCATTAGTGCGCTCATCTATAAATAGTAACACGTTAATGAACTCATTAGTGTACTCATCTATAAATAGTAACACGTTAATGAGCTCATTAGTGTACTCATCTATAAATAGTAACACGTTAATGAACTCATTAGTGTGCTCATCTATAAATAGTAACAGTTAATGAGCTCATTAGTGTGCTCATCTATAAATAGTAACAGTTAATGAGCTCATTAGTGTGCTCATCTATAAATAGTAACACGTTAATGAGCTCATTAGTGTGCTCATCTATAAATAGTAACACGTTAATGAGCTCATTAGTGTGCTCATCTATAAATAGTAACAGTTAATGAGCTCATTAGTGTGCTCATCTATAAATAGTAACAGTTAATGAGCTCATTAGTGTGCTCATCTATAAATAGTAACACGTTAATGAGCTCATTAGTGTGCTCATCTATAAATAGTAACACGTTAATGAGCTCATTAGTGTGCTCATCTATAAATAGTAACATGTTAATGAACTCATTAGTGTGCTCATCTATAAATAGTAACACGTTAATGAGCTCATTAGTGTGCTCATCTATAAATAGTAACATGTTAATGAACTCATTAGTGTGCTCATCTATAAATAGTAACACGTTAATGAGCTCATTAGTGTGCTCATCTATAAATAGTAACACGTTAATGAACTCATTAGTGTGCTCATCTATAAATAGTAACACGTTAATGAGCTCATTAGTGTACTCATCTATAAATAGTAGCAGTTAATGAGCTCATTAGTGTACTCATCTATAAATAGTAACACGTTAATGAGCTCATTAGTGTGCTCATCTATAAATAGTAACACGTTAATGAGCTCATTAGTGTGCTCATCTATAAATAGTAACACGTTAATGAGCTCATTAGTGTGCTCATCTATAAATAGTAACATGTTAATGAACTCATTAGTGTGCTCATCTATAAATAGTAACACGTTAATGAGCTCATTAGTGTACTCATCTATAAATAGTAACACGTTAATGTACTCATTAGTGTGCTCATCTATAAATAGTAACACGTTAATGAACTCATTAGTGTGCTCATCTATAAATAGTAACAGTTAATGAACTCATTAGTGTACTCATCTATAAATAGTAACACGTTAATGAGCTCATTAGTGTGCTCATCTATATGTAGTAACAGTTAATGAGCTCATTAGTGTACTCATTTATAAATAGTAACAGTTAATGAGCTCATTAGTGTACTCATCTATAAATAGTAACAGTTAATGAGCTCATTAGTGTGCTCATCTATAAATAGTAACACGTTAATGAGCTCATTAGTGTGCTCATCTATAAATAGTAACACGTTAATGAGTTCATTAGTGTGCTCATCTATAAATAGTAACACGTTAATGAACTCATTAGTGTACTCATCTATAAATAGTAACACGTTAATGAACTCATTAGTGTGCTCATCTATAAATAGTAACAGTTAATGAACTCATTAGTGTACTCATCTATAAATAGTAACACGTTAATGAGCTCATTAGTGTGCTCATCTATATGTAGTAACAGTTAATGAGCTCATTAGTGTACTCATTTATAAATAGTAACAGTTAATGAGCTCATTAGTGTACTCATCTATAAATAGTAACACGTTAATGAGCTCATTAGTGTGCTCATCTATAAATAGTAACACGTTAATGAACTCATTAGTGTGCTCATCTATAAATAGTAACACGTTAATGAGCTCATTAGTGTACTCATCTATAAATAGTAACACGTTAATGAACTCATTAGTGCGCTCATCTATAAATAGTAACACGTTAATGAGCTCATTAGTGTGCTCATCTATAAATAGTAACAGTTAATGAGCTCATTAGTGCGCTCATCTATAAATAGTAACAGTTAATGAACTCATTAGTGTACTCATCTATATATAGTAACACGTTAATGAGCTCATTAGTGCGCTCATCTATAAATAGTAACATGTTAATGAGCTCATTAGTGCACTCATCTATAAATAGTAACACGTTAATGAGCTCATTAGTGTACTCATCTATAAATAGTAACACGTTAATGAACTCATTAGTGTACTCATTTATAAATAGTAACAGTTAATGAGCTCATTAGTGTACTCATCTATAAATAGTAACAGTTAATGAGCTCATTAGTGTGCTCATCTATAAATAGTAACACGTTAATGAGCTCATTAGTGTGCTCATCTATAAATAGTAACACGTTAATGAACTCATTAGTGTGCTCATCTATAAATAGTAACATGTTAATGAACTCATTAGTGTGCTCATCTATAAATAGTAACACGTTAATGAGCTCATTAGTGTGCTCATCTATAAATAGTAACATGTTAATGAACTCATTAGTGTGCTCATCTATAAATAGTAACACGTTAATGAGCTCATTAGTGTACTCATCTATAAATAGTAACACGTTAATGAACTCATTAGTGTGCTCATCTATAAATAGTAACACGTTAATGAACTCATTAGTGTACTCATCTATAAATAGTAACACGTTAATGAGCTCATTAGTGTGCTCATCTATAAATAGTAACACGTTAATGAACTCATTAGTGTGCTCATCTATAAATAGTAACACGTTAATGAGCTCATTAGTGTACTCATCTATAAATAGTAACACGTTAATGAACTCATTAGTGCGCTCATCTATAAATAGTAACACGTTAATGAGCTCATTAGTGTGCTGATCTATAAATAGTAACAGTTAATGAGCTCATTAGTGCGCTCATCTATAAATAGTAACAGTTAATGAACTCATTAGTGTACTCATCTATATATAGTAACACGTTAATGAGCTCATTAGTGCGCTCATCTATAAATAGTAACATGTTAATGAGCTCATTAGTGTACTCATCTATAAATAGTAACACGTTAATGAGCTCATTAGTGTACTCATCTATAAATAGTAACACGTTAATGAACTCATTAGTGTACTCATTTATAAATAGTAACAGTTAATGAGCTCATTAGTGTACTCATCTATAAATAGTAACACGTTAATGAGCTCATTAGTGTACTCATCTATAAATAGTAACATGTTAATGAGCTCATTAGTGTACTCATCTATAAATAGTAACAGTTAATGAGCTCATTAGTGTGCTCATCTATAAATAGTAACACGTTAATGAGCTCATTAGTGTGCTCATCTATAAATAGTAACACGTTAATGAACTCATTAGTGTGCTCATCTATAAATAGTAACACGTTAATGAACTCATTAGTGTACTCATCTATAAATAGTAACACGTTAATGAGCTCATTAGTGTGCTCATCTATAAATAGTAACATGTTAATGAACTCATTAGTGTGCTCATCTATAAATAGTAACACGTTAATGAGCTCATTAGTGTGCTCATCTATAAATAGTAACACGTTAATGAGCTCATTAGTGTGCTCATCTATAAATAGTAACACGTTAATGAGCTCATTAGTGTGCTCATCTATAAATAGTAACACGTTAATGAGCTCATTAGTGTACTCATCTATAAATAGTAACACGTTAATGAACTCATTAGTGTGCTCATCTATAAATAGTAACACGTTAATGAACTCATTAGTGTACTCATCTATAAATAGTAACACGTTAATGAACTCATTAGTGTGCTCATCTATAAATAGTAACAGTTAATGAACTCATTAGTGTACTCATCTATAAATAGTAACACGTTAATGAGCTCATTAGTGTGCTCATCTATAAATAGTAACACGTTAATGAGTTCATTAGTGTACTCATTTATAAATAGTAACAGTTAATGAGCTCATTAGTGTACTCATCTATAAATAGTAACAGTTAATGAGCTCATTAGTGTGCTCATCTATAAATAGTAACACGTTAATGAGCTCATTAGTGTGCTCATCTATAAATAGTAACACGTTAATGAGTTCATTAGTGTGCTCATCTATAAATAGTAACACGTTAATGAACTCATTAGTGTACTCATCTATAAATAGTAACATGTTAATGAACTCATTAGTGTGCTCATCTATAAATAGTAACACGTTAATGAACTCATTAGTGTACTCATTTATAAATAGTAACAGTTAATGAGCTCATTAGTGTACTCATCTATAAATAGTAACAGTTAATGAGCTCATTAGTGTGCTCATCTATAAATAGTAACACGTTAATGAGCTCATTAGTGTGCTCATCTATAAATAGTAACACGTTAATGAACTCATTAGTGTGCTCATCTATAAATAGTAACATGTTAATGAACTCATTAGTGTGCTCATCTATAAATAGTAACACGTTAATGAGCTCATTAGTGTGCTCATCTATAAATAGTAACACGTTAATGAGCTCATTAGTGTGCTCATCTATAAATAGTAACATGTTAATGAACTCATTAGTGTGCTCATCTATAAATAGTAACACGTTAATGAGCTCATTAGTGTACTCATCTATAAATAGTAACACGTTAATGAACTCATTAGTGTGCTCATCTATAAATAGTAACACGTTAATGAACTCATTAGTGTACTCATCTATAAATAGTAACACGTTAATGAACTCATTAGTGTGCTCATCTATAAATAGTAACAGTTAATGAACTCATTAGTGTACTCATCTATAAATAGTAACACGTTAATGAGCTCATTAGTGTGCTCATCTATATGTAGTAACAGTTAATGAGCTCATTAGTGTACTCATCTATAAATAGTAACAGTTAATGAGCTCATTAGTGTGCTCATCTATAAATAGTAACACGTTAATGAGCTCATTAGTGTGCTCATCTATAAATAGTAACACGTTAATGAGTTCATTAGTGTACTCATCTATAAATAGTAACACGTTAATGAACTCATTAGTGTACTCATCTATAAATAGTAACACGTTAATGAACTCATTAGTGTGCTCATTTATAAATAGTAACAGTTAATGAGCTCATTAGTGTACTCATCTATAAATAGTAACAGTTAATGAGCTCATTAGTGTGCTCATCTATAAATAGTAACACGTTAATGAGCTCATTAGTGTGCTCATCTATAAATAGTAACACGTTAATGAGTTCATTAGTGTGCTCATCTATAAATAGTAACACGTTAATGAACTCATTAGTGTACTCATCTATAAATAGTAACACGTTAATGAACTCATTAGTGTGCTCATCTATAAATAGTAACAGTTAATGAACTCATTAGTGTACTCATCTATAAATAGTAACACGTTAATGAGCTCATTAGTGTGCTCATCTATATGTAGTAACAGTTAATGAGCTCATTAGTGTGCTCATCTATAAATAGTAACACGTTAATGAGCTCATTAGTGTACTCATCTATAAATAGTAACACGTTAATGAACTCATTAGTGCGCTCATCTATAAATAGTAACACGTTAATGAGCTCATTAGTGTGCTCATCTATAAATAGTAACAGTTAATGAGCTCATTAGTGTACTCATCTATAAATAGTAACACGTTAATGAGCTCATTAGTGTGCTCATCTATAAATAGTAACACGTTAATGAACTCATTAGTGTGCTCATCTATAAATAGTAACACGTTAATGAGCTCATTAGTGTACTCATCTATAAATAGTAACACGTTAATGAACTCATTAGTGCGCTCATCTATAAATAGTAACACGTTAATGAGCTCATTAGTGTGCTCATCTATAAATAGTAACAGTTAATGAGCTCATTAGTGCGCTCATCTATAAATAGTAACAGTTAATGAACTCATTAGTGTACTCATCTATATATAGTAACACGTTAATGAGCTCATTAGTGCGCTCATCTATAAATAGTAACATGTTAATGAGCTCATCAGTGTACTCATCTATAAATAGTAACACGTTAATGAGCTCATTAGTGTACTCATCTATAAATAGTAACACGTTAATGAACTCATTAGTGTACTCATTTATAAATAGTAACAGTTAATGAGCTCATTAGTGTACTCATCTATAAATAGTAACAGTTAATGAGCTCATTAGTGTGCTCATCTATAAATAGTAACACGTTAATGAGCTCATTAGTGTGCTCATCTATAAATAGTAACACGTTAATGAACTCATTAGTGTGCTCATCTATAAATAGTAACACGTTAATGAGCTCATTAGTGTACTCATCTATAAATAGTAACACGTTAATGAACTCATTAGTGCGCTCATCTATAAATAGTAACACGTTAATGAGCTCATTAGTGTGCTCATCTATAAATAGTAACAGTTAATGAGCTCATTAGTGCGCTCATCTATAAATAGTAACAGTTAATGAACTCATTAGTGTACTCATCTATATATAGTAACACGTTAATGAGCTCATTAGTGCGCTCATCTATAAATAGTAACATGTTAATGAGCTCATTAGTGTGCTCATCTATAAATAGTAACATGTTAATGAACTCATTAGTGTACTCATCTATAAATAGTAACACGTTAATGAGCTCATTAGTGTACTCATCTATAAATAGTAACACGTTAATGAACTCATTAGTGTACTCATTTATAAATAGTAACAGTTAATGAGCTCATTAGTGTACTCATCTATAAATAGTAACAGTTAATGAGCTCATTAGTGTGCTCATCTATAAATAGTAACACGTTAATGAGCTCATTAGTGTACTCATCTATAAATAGTAACACGTTAATGAACTCATTAGTGTGCTCATCTATAAATAGTAACACGTTAATGAACTCATTAGTGTGCTCATCTATAAATAGTAACACGTTAATGAGCTCATTAGTGTACTCATCTATAAATAGTAACACGTTAATGAGCTCATTAGTGTGCTCATCTATAAATAGTAACACGTTAATGAGCTCATTAGTGTGCTCATCTATAAATAGTAACACGTTAATGAACTCATTAGTGTACTCATCTATAAATAATAACAGTTAATGAACTCATTAGTGTACTCATCTATAAATAGTAGCAGTTAATGAGCTTATTAGTGTGCTCATCTATAAATAGTAACACGTTAATGAGCTCATTAGTGTACTCATCTATAAATAGTAACAGTTAATGAGCTCATTAGTGTGCTCATCTATAAATAGTAACACGTTAATGAACTCATTAGTGTACTCATCTATAAATAGTAACATGTTAATGAACTCATTAGTGTACTCATCTATAAATAGTAACACGTTAATGAGCTTATTAGTGTGCTCATCTATAAATAGTAACAGTTAATGAGCTCATTAGTGTGCTCATCTATAAATAGTAACACGTTAATGAACTCATTAGTGTACTCATCTATAAATAGTAACACGTTAATGAACTCATTAGTGTACTCATCTATAAATAGTAACACGTTAATGAACTCATTAGTGTACTCATTTATAAATAGTAACAGTTAATGAGCTCATTAGTGTACTCATCTATAAATAGTAACAGTTAATGAGCTCATTAGTGTGCTCATCTATAAATAGTAACACGTTAATGAGCTCATTAGTGTGCTCATCTATAAATAGTAACATGTTAATGAACTCATTAGTGTGCTCATCTATAAATAGTAACACGTTAATGAACTCATTAGTGTACTCATCTATAAATAGTAACACGTTAATGAACTCATTAGTGTACTCATCTATAAATAGTAACACGTTAATGAACTCATTAGTGTGCTCATCTATAAATAGTAACACGTTAATGAACTCATTAGTGTGCTCATCTATAAATAGTAACACGTTAATGAACTCATTAGTGTGCTCATCTATAAATAGTAACACGTTAATGAACTCATTAGTGCGCTCATCTATAAATAGTAACACGTTAATGAGCTCATTAGTGCGCTCATCTATAAATAGTAACACGTTAATGAACTCATTAGTGTAAGTGTATCTATCTATTCTATACAGTTGGTAAGTATATCTATCTAATCTATACAGTTGGTAAGTATATCTATCTAATCTATACAGTTGGTAAGTATATCTATCTAATCTATACAGTTGGTAAGTATATCTATCTATTCTATACAGTTGGTAAGTATATCTATCTATTCTATACAGTTGGTAAGTATATCTATCTATTCTATACAGTTGGTAAGTATATCTCTCTATTCTATACAGTTGGTAAGTATATCTCTCTATTCTATACAGTTGGTAAGTATATCTATCTATTCTATACAGTTGGTAAGTATATCTATCTATTCTATACTGTTGGTAAGTATATCTATCTAATCTATACAGTTGGAAAGTGATTCACCAACTTACTATGGCCCGACTGCATGTATTTGATGCCATTAAAGATAGAGCCATGACGAGTGGCCTCGCCCGGCACTAGTACTACTTTATCAGTGTGGTTATGCTCCTTCAGTATCTTCCTCATTCTATCAAACTCATCGACGGACACGACGACAACCACTTTCTCCATCCACAACATGCTATAAGAAACAAGCAGACAGTGAAGAGCAGTTTCAAGCATTTACGACATACATATCATGGAATTCATAGGCCAATGCTATATGTATATCATGGCTATAACTCCACTCTACCTGGACATTTACACCATAGGCTATCTTTATTCAATTGGTACAAGATTATAAACTATATTCATAACTAGATTCATCCCCTCTTTCCATGTGAATGGCCCTTAGAATGCTGATAGCTAATGCTGATGCTGGTCAAAAAGGCTTGTGGGCCATGACTGAAAATTCATAATGCATAATTAGGTGAGACTCTCCAGAAGGGAACTTCCTTTCCTCTCCATCTACTGCTCTTAACCTGCATGATTCCTTCAGCAAGAAAATGGAAGAAAATATTTCACCAAATGAACTGTATATTGGTTGCATTGTATCCATGATTGGGAATAGCAAGGTGAAATTGTATCCAGGATTGGGAATAGGCCAGAAGTGCTTGTTTTATTTTGTGCGAGAAATTGTGATTATTTGTTGCTGTTTCCTGTTCAGAAATGCTATTCGCTTGTTTTACTGGAAACTTCCTAAGCCTGTATGAATTTCAGAAATAATAATACAATTCTTAATAAATCTTAAGAATCACTGAATGCTGTGTTATTAAATGCACATACTTTCAGCCAATTTTACACTCGGCTGCACTAATATATTACCATTAACAACATAAACAATCAACAAGTCTCTGGCAATGCAGAGCTGTCCTCTCTTTGTTTGCTTATTCGTTTGAGAGACGAAAACTTCAAGTTGCTTTGACTAAAGGCTCAGGTACATGAGAGGCCATCAGCTTAGGCGGAACAACATCAATGTTGGCTCTATAGGCACCAATGGCCTTGATTAATATCCGGCCAATAACTGAAACTGATTTCCAAAAAATTATATAATTGGGGTCGTTGTATCTAATATTACCCAATCACAACAGCGCTACATGACGCCGGAGTCCGAATAGATCAACGTGTTGTTCTTTGCATAGCCAAACAAGCGCTACGCCAACTTGCTCTAGAACGAGGCCTTTAGGTTAGTGATGCATGTAGAATATAGGGTGTCTGTATTAAAGTGATATGTTTATATATTGGTAGTTACAAAAAAGGGATTTTCTCAGAAGATTCACAACAGTCAGTTCAATAGCAGTGCTGTGTATATTTGTAACTGGTGTTTCAATATACAGAAGCAAATATCTACATGTAATTAAAACATAAAAACACGTTATACGTTTACATTCACGATCTACAGCAATAGCTACATTTAGATGAGAAACCATTGTGGTGGCCTTTGACCTATGATGTTAATGTCAGGTTGTCGCACTATTGTAGTAGTTATTATATAGTAGTGCTGGGCGGTTCTTATTTGCAGTTGCATTCGGTATTTTTGCTGATTTTTCAAAGAAAACTGAATGATACCGAAGTTGTTTTCTACCCCTCGGTTAAATTCAGTTTTTTAAATTCAGGAAAAAAACCGAATCGAAAATTAAATACTCAATTTTGGGAGTTGTTACACTCTGCTTTTAACTGTAATGGCGGCTATTTTCAATTTTCTTTAATAAATCACAATCAATAAATACTAATTAATTTAATAATATGCAAGTATAGGCCTAACTACCAGAATTGAATGACACCACAGTAAGTCACCCCTGGGTGACAATGATGTCTGCAGCTAAGTCTGTATTCCAAGGATGACACCGAATTATGCAGAATGAAAGATGCATAACATGACTTCATGTGTTCGCAATCCCAGCCATTATGATTACCGGAAATGGCTGCCATTTTCATTTTGTTTAATAATTTGCAATTACTAAATATTAATTATTTATAACAAGATGGAAGTATGGCTAATAGAAATTAGTGAAACTAGAGTAAGTCATCAATGGGTCACAATGATGGCTGCAGACACAGTTGCATGATCAGGGATAAAACTGGTGATTTTTATCGAAAAGAGAATTCAGATGTCTATTCTCTATTTTCTACACTAACTGGTCCCAACCCCGATTGTATATCAGCTATAATAATTAACATAAATGAAGGAATCAATATAATATAGTGGTCTCATTGTGTCAATGTCCTACCAATATAATTTTACCATTAGATAAGTATTTATTAGCTGTAATAATAATTATTAGCCATTAGAAAATTTTACCTGAACCCAGAATTCAGAACACAAACAAAAACACAGGACAGTCCTGTCAAATACAGGACAACTGGTAACCCTGGAGCCTCCTTTTTCTCCTTTATTTAGAGTAATAAAATGTCAATACCTTCACCTAGAATCATTGGACTAACCTTTCAAACGAAGAGATGGTGTATGATATTACGGGTTTGTCTTCGATAAGCTGAAACTGCTTAGCTGGAAATGAGTTCAGGCGCTGTCCAGTACCAGCAGCTGGCAAAATAGCATACACCCGAAACATTTCAAAAAAAAAAGAAATCACCGAAACAGCAGGATTAATAGACACCAAAAGCAAAAAACCTAGCGGGAGCGCAAAATCAATTTTATTTAATTCACAGCCGACAGCAGGTCACCAACAACATTTTTACCAATTGCAGGCCCGTTACCTATGGTTGGTGGGTTTCGGACTAAAGCTTTAGCAATAAATAAACGGTTAAACTCAGTTCGCCGTGAGCGCAGTTTTGCTAGCCCGCGCTTCACCTTAATATCTCTGCAACACTAACATATTATATAATACGTGTCCTATTAAAAACGGCAACCTCTGTCTTTAAGGCTATTGAAGAATGAAAGTTGATTGGGATTTCCAGAGAAAAATGGATAGCGTTGTTGATTCCACTTCTAGTGTGCCCGCGTTAAACAAAGAGAACCAGCCATTGGAACCCACACAGGTAGTGGAAAAAGTAATAAAGTTTGCTAAGCTTGAACTCAGTAAGCTCAATACCAATATTCAGCAAGTGTACTTTGATGAGTCGCTGCAAACTGAAATAAAGTTACTGGAGTTGAATCCAGCCACCAGCAATTATCTCGAAAATGGCGGGAAGCTAATTTTGAAAGGAAATGCTGCAGAAAACTGTGTGTTGTGTGCAGGGAATGACACGTTTGATGTTAAAGACACTGAAATTTCTAATGCCTTGCTTCTGGTTCCAGGTGCTCAAATTAACATGCCTAACAACTCAGGTGAAGGGCAAATTAGTTTGAGCAGTCTAAGGGTCAGTTCGGTGTGTCACTGTTATTTGGAATTGCGTCCGGTTAAGCCAAGAGTTAACACTCTGCTTTCAATTTTAAGTTCAACAAAGTATGATGGGCCAGAAAATGAAGATAACATCAATAATAAACTAACATTAAATGACATATTCTCCCGGGTTCCTGCAAGTGACGGTGAGATTTTGTCGGCTCTTTCCTTATTTAATACAGTTGAGCTAGATGGCTACATCCGTTTGGTGGACTTTTATTATATATCCCGTGTGGTAGGATCTATTTCCGCGCTACTTGAAGAAAATTCCTGGCAGTATGACAATTTCAGTCAACTTAAAACTTTAGAAGTACTTGGGGAAATTTACCCTCCACCAATCATTGATCACGCTTTGAAGTTTTTTGGTGCTCCGACAAGTGAGGATGGCGAGTCTTCTAATGGTTGGAAACTCAATGAGGATAAGGTTAGTAACATGAGGTGTTCAAGTCAATCATATAGCCTACTGTGCTAGTTACACCTGGCCAATGAATGACCTGGACTTTCCTGTTGTACCAATATGTTCTCTTCAGGTGTGCCGATTCTTTGCCGAGATGCTGCTTCGACCCACCACAAAGTTCAATCTAGAAGAGTTCTTGGCTGCTTGGAAGGAGAGCGTCCCCGAAGGAATGATGACTTCTCTTTCTCAGACTAGAGGTAAGGTATCTTATCTGTGCACCCCAATAGAAAACTGTTTTATAAATTATTTTGGTAATTTGTAGCATATGACTCATGTAACAGCGGTTAGTTGATGGTCTATTTCTCTGGCAGGTTTGGCTTTTGTTGACTTGACTTGTGAACCAGCTGTGATAAGATACTTCCCTGTAGAGCAGTTGTCTGAAGACGTCAAGGCACGGTTTGAGCAGCTGTTTGAGGTCAAGGACTCCTGGTCACTGGAGGAGATAACTCCATATATTGAACCATTAACAATTGGTAAACTAACCGTCAGTGTGCTGGTTATGAAGTATGCAAGAGCCTTTACTAAGTCAGGTGTGAAGTACTATACTGCTAAATACATGAAGCAGTGATGTATGTGCATTGTGTGACCATGTAACAATTAACCTGCTCCACTTTCTGGGAACACATGAATATGTAGGCCTACAAATGTTACAGTCACAATGTTTTATTGAACATACATCTTAAATATTGTTAAATGACCAGATTCTATACATGTATTTGTTTAGTATTACATTAAATGTATAATAAGTTATTCCACTTAGTTGATAATAACACGTAACTGTAGAGAACAAGGTAACCAGATAGATTGTTCTCTGTTGGCATCTGACAGTGTAAAGTTCTGATATATCAATTGTATAAGGTTAATATATTGTTGTCTCTGTATCACAATATATTTATATAATATGTAATACATGTAGCATAGTGTAAGAATGGTGGCCACATAACACTATATTCAGACAAGCAACAATTATGTAAGTGAAACGGGTAGCTTGAGGAAAATATTACCAAAATTATTATAGCTCATGCCTTCCTTTTAGTATACCTCTATATACCTGTTGGTATACCTGTTAGTATACCTGTTGGTATACCTGTTAGTATACCTGTAATAGTATACCTGTTAGTATATCTGTTAGTATACCTGTTAGTATACCTGTTAGTGTATCTGTTAGTATACCTGTATATACATAAAAACAGAACAAGAGCAGGTAATTCCATACAGTGAGAAGGTGAGACCACTTATATATTACAATCATTCCTAGTAATACAATATAAACACTACCAGATGTTAGCTGTCAGCCACTAGGTGTCACTAGCTGTCAGCCACTAGGTGTCACTAGCTGTCAGCCACTAGGTGTCACTAGCTGTCAGCCACTAGGTGTCACTAGCTGTCAGCCACTAGGTGTCACTAGCTGTCAGCCACTAGGTGTCACTAGCTGTCAGCCACTAGGTGTCACTAGCTGTCAGCCACTAGGTGTCACTAGCTGTCAACCACTAGGTGTCACTAGCTGTCAGCCACTAGGTGTCACTAGCTGTCAACCACTAGGTTAGCAGTGGAAAGGATGGCCCCTCCTTATTACTAACAGCACTGCTGTTGTTGTTGTAAGGGCTGCCAGGAGCTAGGTAGTCGCACAACATGTCGTGTATCTTGCACATGCTCACTCTATCAGCTGGTGAGTTCTGCCAGCAGCTAAGCATCATTTCATACAGCTCTTCTGTGCAATTATCGGGTCTCTTCAGTACCTTCCCTTCCTTTATACACTGGATAACCTGAAATAATAGTTTAGCAAGCCATTGGTAACACCATTGCACGTGTGGAGTCTGGTGGGCAACTGGACAGACTGGGGGTACAGACTTACTCATGGTACTCTAGTAGCTTGGTAAAACTTATAGTGAAACATCAACACATTGTATATAATAGCTTATAGTGAGACATCAACACATTGTATATAGTAGCTTAATAGTGCAACATCAACACATTGTAATAGCTTATCTAAGATTCTCCCAACTCCCCTGTTGTAATTGGGTAATACTACTACTCCAATTACAGGATTTATTAAAAATTTGCAGGCTTTTGACTGAATATTAATTGAGGTCACAATGGTACCTTTACACTGCCTCTTTGACTATGGAATTCACTATTGCTTTTATGAATAAAACAAAGGGCAGATTTTTACTTCACCCTATCTCTCCATAAATATACATGTAGAACTAACAGCATGTATGGTAACGGAGTTACTAAAATGTAAGCATATTATCTATAGTACACAATACAAATAATATTGAACATACAATGTAGGTTAAATTTTCTATATTTTATATTGTGTTGAATAAACAACTAAGAAAGTACATGTATATGCTACAAAATGCTAGCATGTAAGAAATATCCTTTGGACTATTTGTGTAAGCAGATTGCATTTTTGTCAATGCTTTGAGCTTGGTTTAGTAGAATTCGTGTGGCGAATGAAGCTGTTCCTGCTGTTCCGGCTACTCAAGTTTTGTATCCTACTGCTTTTGGGAGTGTATTTTGACATCTAGTGTAGGTTTCTTACAAGTGAAATCTAGGCACATGTCCGCTAGTTCTGTTAATATCACAGAATGAACTTAAGTGCCTTCATACTAAGTTGAGTGAATTTCAACAGGTCTTCATTAACATTTATTTTAGACTTGCAGAGACAAACAGAAAAAAAATCTCTAGTTGGCACACTGAATTCAACAGACCACAGTGTTTGACTAATCACACATACATGTACATGCAATTCAACAGACCACAGTGTTTGACTAATCACACATACATGTACATGTAACTGCAACCATGAGATGTTCAATAACATAAAGCACTTTGAACGGATTTCAATTTAGAAATTTTCTCTAGATGCTAGTTTTAGCTTGATCTTACCCTTCATCACTCCTTTCAGTCCTTTGTGAAAGTGAAGATGGAAAGGAAGAGGGAAGAGAGCTTCGAATTATAACCAATATTATAGCACAGGAGTTCCCATGGATATAGACTATGGAACACAAGCATCCACAGCCAATTGAATATGTTAGAAAATTGTCCTCTCCTGTGAGGGACAACTTTGACCTTATGCGTGCACATGGCATACAGTAGTTCATACTGAACATACACTTACCTCAATATTTGACAACTCGAACCAAGGTTGCCTACCATAGTTGAATATTTCCCACAATACCACCCCAAAACTCCACACATCTGACTCGACAGTGAACTTTCTGTATAGAATACTTTCAGGAGGCATCCACCTTATGGGTAGCATGGTCTGCCCGCCAACCTGTCAATGCGCATATACATGTATGTACATGGTATTAGGTGTAGTATGTATAAGTGTGTGCTTTACCAACTTTCCAATGCACATGGCGAATACAAGAGTAGACATAACTGCCCACCTTATAGTAGTCTGTACTGTATACATCCCGACTCATCCCAAAATCTCCAATTTTGACAATCAACTTTTCACCAACAAGACAGTTTCTGGTGGCGAGATCTCTGTGTACGAAATGTCTCCTAGCTAGATAGCTCATCCCTGTGAGTATCGCATACATACATGTACACGTAGTTATTAGTTTTTGTGAGTAAGCCTATGTAATATACACAGTCAGTGTGGACTAGTTTACACTTTATACGTAACAGTAGTTACCTGCTGCGATCTGCTTGGCTATGTAGAGAAGTTGAGATATGAGAAGTGAACTTTTACACACGGAATATCCTAGACTGGAAGCATCTGGACCTGAGCTCCTGTCAAGAGCACACAATGTTGTTGGAGAGCAACTCATAATATTTACGAGCTCTTATCTCCAGTAGTACCTTGAAGCCAAGTCTCTACCCAATACATAGTCTACCCACCCCAAGTTGTACCCATTTCATACTCTACCCACCTCAAGTTGTACCCAATACATACTCTACCCACCTCAAGTTGTACCCAATACATAGTCTACCCACCCCAAGTTGTACCCATTTCATACTCTACCCACCTTAAGTTGTATCCACTACATACTCTACCCACCTCAAGTTGTACCCAATACATACTCTACCCACCTCAAGTTGTACCCAATACATAGTCTACCCACCCCAAGTTGTACCCATTTCATACTCTACCCACCTTAAGTTGTATCCACTACATACTCTACCCACCTCAAGTTGTACCCAATACATGCTCTACCCACCTCAAGTTGTACCCAATACATAGTCTACCCACCTCAAGAAGTTGTTGAGGTCTTTGTTTTCCATATACTCAAATATCATCATAAGACTCTCCCCGTTGTAGCTGATCCCGTAGAAAGATACAATGTTCTCATGGCTGATCTCACTCATTAACTCTGCTTCGTGCTCAAAGTCCTTCATAGCTTCCTCCGTCACACAGGTCTTCAAGGTCTTTATAGCCACCATAGTTCTCTCATCACCTAATAATTACAACTTTGTGTAATAGTCGCCATAGACTGAAGGTCACTTCCATTACCATATACACAGTGGGAGCTGTATGTATACGTACCCGTAAACAGATGGATACAGGACCCAAGGTACACTCTGCCAAATGCTCCTTCACCCAACTCTTTTATAAATATTAGCTGGTTTGAGTCGATAATCCGCAACTCTGCAAGCATTTGAAATGAAGCTTGACGTAAACTATTGCAGCCAGTGAGAAAGTTTATTGTACTGTTTAACAGGGAAAGGTGTACTATAAACTATTAGGTATGCTATCATGTATCAGTACAATAAAAGCTTTCACAATGAGCAACTGAACAGCCTGGAAGCCACAAAATTTTGTGACAAAAAGATGAAGGAATAGAAAATGACACATAATTAGTACAAGCAGTGCATACGGTCTGCAGTCTGCAGTTTAGTAAAAGATAATGTACATGTATGTTAGAATTTGTACTTGCACATACTCTGTGTAATTTGCTGGGAGAGTAGGTGGTAATGTGGGTTTTCCAACATGGCTGGTAGTTCTGTGAGATGAGACAACTCCTGTACGTCAGCATCTAAACAAGAAAAGCACAATATCACATGGTTGTGTAAATATAAAAAGGAAGCATATTGGTGCAAACTGTGAACTATGTAGGTATCCTAAAAGCAGGAATTATTTGTGTAAGAAAGTTTTTTGAGTCTGCTAACACTGGAGCATTTTACGATGGAAAGGGATTTTTTTGTGAATTTGATCAAATATGGTAAAGTTCCAAAGTTACCTATCCCATATCCCTATCCCATATATAGTACAGTGTCACTAGATGGAGCTACTATTCCATGTACAGTACAGTGCCACTAGAGGGAGCTACTATCCCATATACAGTACAGTGCCACTAGAGGGAGCTACTATCCCATGTACAGCATAGTGCCACTAGAGGGAGCTACTATCCCATGTACAGTACAGTGCCACTAGAGGGAGCTACTATCCCATGTACAGCATAGTGCCACTAGAGGGAGCTACTATCCCATGCACAGCATAGTGCCACTAGAGGGAGCTACTATCCCATGTACAGTACAGTGCCACTAGAGGGAGCTACTATCCCATGTACAGCATAGTGCCACTAGAGGGAGCTACTATCCCATGTACAGCATAGTGCCACTAGAGGGAGGGAGCTACTATCCCATGTACAGTACAGTGCCACTCACCCAGTTTAGAAGTAGTGCTCTTGGCCAGCCTGCGTGCTCTGTGTCTGCAGTAACACACCACAAATATGAGTCCCAGAACACACACAACTGCTGCAACTGGGGCTATCACCAGAGCATATGACATCTGAAAATACCACTATATATACAATGTTTATGTATAATATACGAGACAGAGACAAAATACGTGTACAGGGTACAGTAGGGTATATACAGTAGGGTATATACAGTAGGGTATATACAGTAGGGTATATACAGTAGGGTATATACAGTAGGGTATATACAGTAGGGTATATACAGTAGGGTATATACAGTAGGGTATATACAGTAGGGTATATACAGTAGGGTATATAAAGTAGGGTATATACAGTAGGGTATATACAGCAGGGTATATACAGTAGGATATATGCAGTACACACACACACATATATATACATGTACAAGGTAGAGTAGGGTATATACAGTAGGTGTTATACACATATATACAAAGTAGAGTAGTGTATATACAGTACACACATACACATATATACAAGGTAGAGTAGTGTATATACAGTACACACATACACATATATACAAGGTAGAGTAGTGTATATACAGTAGGTGTTATACATATATATACAAGGTAGAGTAGTGTATATACAGTAGGTGTTATACTTGTACATATAAATGTTTGTATAACTCACATGCCCGACTGTCGTCTGCACTGAAGCTCCTGTAGTCTGGCTATCATGCTCATCCCCTCCTTCACCATTCCCAACGTTCTGCTTTCCACCTTGATAAGAAGGGAAACCTCCACCACTAAACTTAACATTAGTATTCATCGTGTCGGTGCCGAACGTGTTGTTAACTGTGAGCTTGTAACTGCCCCCTATAGGGGCGCTATTATTCCAGTGGAGGCAACCCTTGCTCTTCTGATATTCGTATGTTGGACATAAACTTGTGTTGCACACATTGTCTTCTTTAAACATTTTACCTGCATGGTAGAGGGATACCATAACATTATATGCATGTAAAGGCACAGCGAATGTAGGGCAGTAATGTACGGGGTATGGAATACTGTTTAAGTCTAAGGTATATATTCTAACATACCAAGCAAATACATTGTATATGTACTTTAGGCATATACGGTTGGAGTTATTCTATCATATTTATAACATAAAAGCTATAGGGAAATATATGCATCTATAAACAACACACCTAATAGCTGTTGGAATCCATCATGTTCCAGCGCCATGTGTAGGGGAGGTGTTCCAGATATGACGTAGTGCAGACACTCCTTTAGCTGAAGGAATTCAAACTTTTCTATTCTTGCAGCCACTGTATACATAATATGACATACATAACAAACATACCATACACTGCTCTGTGCTCCATTTTCTGCTGCCGAGTCTTAGTAGTTGATTATCTACACATTTGACAGAAGCAAGGCCATGCAGATCCCGGCACACTGACTAATATGTAATTACTCACTGTTAGCCCACACTCCATCACTTACTCACTATTAGCCCACACTCCATCACTTACTCACTATTAGCCCACACTTCATCACTTACTCACTGTTAGCCCACACTCCGTCACTTACTCACTGTTAGCCCACACTTCATCACTTACTCACTGTTAGCCCACACTCCATCACTTACTCACTATTAGCCCACACTCCATCACTTACTCACTATTAGCCCACACTTCATCACTTACTCACTGTTAGCTCACACTTCATCACTTACTTACTATTAGCCCACACTCCGTCACTTACTCACTGTTAGCCCACACTTCATCACTTACTCACTGTTAGCCCACACTTCATCACTTACTTACTATTAGCCCACACTCCGTCACTTACTCACTGTTAGCCCACACTTCATCACTTACTCACTGTTAGCCCACACTTCATCACTTACTCACTGTTAGCCCACACTCCATCACTTACTCACTGTTAGCCCACACTTCATCACTTACTCACTGTTAGCCCACACTTCATCACTTACTTACTATTAGCCCACACTCCGTCACTTACTCACTGTTAGCCCACACTTCATCACTTACTTGTAATGGTAAAATGTAACTCTAACTCAACCTCCCAACTACATGACACTTATTATATACATCTATTGCATTACATATGCTTGTGTTGCCTGTCTATGTAGTAAATTGTCACTGATATGCTTACAATGTATAATGTGCATTACTGAACAATTATGTCCTTTTTATACCCATGTAAAGAGGGCCGACCTCTCAGATTTAGCTGATATTGATTTTATACATGAATTGGATGATTTTAAGCATCTTTTGTTGTACCCGATCTATTTTGGGTCGGCCCTCGGGCTTCCGGCCGCCATCTTGTTGCGCAATTTCCAGACGACACTACGTCGTCTTTTTACGACACTACGTCGTCTTTTTACGACACTACGCCGTCTTTTTACAACACTACGCCGGCCTTTTTACCGGAACTTCTTATACTATATAAATCACATTGTTTTTATGTTCATTGTCTCAGTTGATGCTTGGATCTCAATAAAGACACTCTTATACTACTTATACAGAGACTTTCTCTTCGTAGATAGGTCGTTCTAGTTGCCAAGGTCTTCGACCTTGCCTCCCGAACCGCCTTCTAGGTCGGATCACTCTCTTTTTCAGTATAGTAAACAAGCATTGACTCGGGACCACACGGGTCGTCTTGAGTAGTCATTGGACTACTAGTATACATGTTGATCTCTCATGTAATCAGAAGACCTAGCACCACTCATAGGTTCTCCATTTTAGAGAAGGGGTCATCTTAGGACGACATCACAACCCCCGAAAAACCATTACATACTCACTGTTAGCCTACACTTCATCACTTACTGTTAATTTGTAGAAGCACATTCTCTCTGTCTTTATAGACAACATTCTTAGCATAGCAGGTTACATTTCCATTATCTGACTGGGATAAGTTGGTGATATGCAGGCTGACACTATGTGTTCCCTCTCCTGACAGGTGGAATGTAGAGTTGAGACTCTCCGTCTTCCATTTCACCTGCAGCAATGATTATATGACTAAACTCAAATATCTGTAGAGCCTACTGAGCTAGCTTGGGGGAGGAAATATGGCCAACTGTTATAGACATACTATCATACAACCTACATAGATAGGGTTTACCTGCGGTGTAGGAGATCCTGCTCCGGAGCAGGTAAGGGTGAAGCTCTCTCCAGGCCACAGGCCAACTGTGGGGGAGTTTGAGGTAATGTTGGCAACTGGTCTCTCTGTGAAATGTATAGTCAGCAGGCATGTAAGATATGAATATGATAAGTAGTGTAGGCCAACAGCAGCACTGTATGAGTAGAGGGGTCAGCAGACACGATGCAGCAACATATCCTGAATCTCAAACAGGTCATTGGTTGGATCCTGGAGAGATAAGCTGGGGTTCGTATTAAGTACTGCTTGGATCATGCAGTAGAGTAAAGGAGCAAACAGAATAAGTAATTGTTTAGCAGAGGAAATACGCACCACACTCTGGAAGTAGCAGTGATTTGAGTTTCTTGTCTACATCACAAGTAGGGTTACCACTGAATCGCCTTGAGATAGCTGCATTCTTGTTTGAGGCTATAGCAATCCATACCATGGAGCAGTTACAGACAAATGGGTTCCCCATCAAATTACTAGAACAAAGCACATATACTATTATATAGGCGGTTAAGAAGTGGTTTATGTTTATGGAGAAGTGGTTATAGAGAAGTGGTTATAGAGAAGTGGTTATAGAGAAGTGGTTATAGAGAAGTGGTTATAGAGAAGTGGTTATAGAGAAGTGGTCATAGAGAAGTGGTAATTGATTACTGTAGGAATACTAATAGATTACTATAGGGATACTAATATATAACTATAGGAATACTAATAGATTACTATAGGAATACTAATATATTACTATAGGAATACTAATAGATTACTATAGGGATACTAATATATTACTATAGGAATACTAATAGATTACTATAGGAATACTAATAGATTACTATAGGAATACTAATAGATTACTATAGGAATACTAATAGATTACTATAGGGATACTAATATATTACTATAGAAATACTAATAGATTACTATAGGAATACTAATAGATTACTATAGAAATACTACTCACATAGAATTTGGACTTCTTATCTTGAGAATAGTATCATAACTTATAACCTTCAAACTGTTACCGGACAGGTCTCTGCAAGCATATAACAGCGAGAGTACAGAGGATATGTATTTTTATGTACATTTGCTGAATAAGATCTAGGCCAAGAGAAATATTGGAATGCCTGACCTAGAACAAAATATGGTGAGTAGGTTGGAGTGAAACACGTGCTACCTGTCGTGCTAGTCTCTACTGACTGTGTACTACACACACTACTGACTGTGTACTACACACTACTGACTGTGTACTACACACACTACTGACTGTGTACTATACGCTACTAATTGCGTACTACACACACTACTGACTGTGTACTATAAGAACGCCACAGCTAGTGTTGCACAGTTTAGCAGCTGTGAATACGCATGTGAAGATAGGTACATTGTATATGGATGGAACTAGTAGTAGTATAATGAATTACACAATATTACGTCATGTATCTACATGTATGTAAAGCTACTCACAGGTCTTTGAGACCCTGATTATTTATAAATGTCGTCTCTGCCACCGCCGTCAGCCCACATTCCGTGATGCTTCTACAAACCAGGAGAGTGTTAGACCATTAGACTATGCGCAGGGAGAGTATACAAACAATTCTCTAGAACTCTATGATAATTATGGTGAATACAGAGAGATGCAGGCTAGCAATAGATGGTACAGACCACATGATATACATGCAATATAATGGTGACATCATAATGTAGAGATAGAAACAAGCTCTAGAGAAGAGACCCCTACTGTACAGCAACACAGTATAGATGGGTGAGAATAATACGAACGTGGAGGTGCGTGTGGTAACTTACAGAGAGCTAAGATTTGGATAAGGTTCTATTACGTCTTCTCTGAGAATGCCAAAGTCAGCTTTGCAGTCGGCTATCTTTCTATAATGAGAGTGAGTTTACATAGCCTAGTAATACCTATAACAGTTGTATTACATAATCATAGCCTAGTAATACCGATAATAGTTGTATTACATAATCATAGCCTAGTAATACCTATAATAGTTGTATTACATAACCATAGCCTAGTAATATGGATAATAGTTGTATTACATAATCATAGTCTAGTAATACCGATAATAGTTGTATTACATAATCATAGCCTAGTAATACCTATAATAGTTGTATTACATAATCATAAATCATAGCCTAGTAATACCGATGATAGTTGTATTACATAATCATAGCCTAGTAATACCTATAATAGTTGTATTACATAATCATAAATCATAACCTAGTAATACCTATAATAGTTGTATTACATAACCATAGCCTAGTAATACCTATAATAGTTGTATTACATAATCATAGCCTAGTAATACCTATAATAGTTGTATTACATAATCATAAATCATAGCCTAGTAATACCTATAATAGTTGTATTACATAATCATAAATCATAGCCTAGTAATACCTATAACAGTTGTATTACATAATCATAGCCTAGTAATGCCGATAATAGTTGTATTACATAATCATAGCTTAGTAATACCTATAATAGTTGTATTACATAATCATAGCCTAGTAATACCTACAGTTCGGTTATACAATTGGCATATTTCTTTTGCAGAAGAGGAAACTCGGAGAGGTGTTGACAGTTCAAGCTGACGTGTTCATTCCTAGCCGTATAGAAGCAGCCATTGGGGAGTGTATATTCACTGAAGAGAGACAAGCACGTCTGCAGCCCTGTTGTAAACACTGCCGAGTTTGTTGCACTGGCGGAGGATGGCTGGGTGGTACCTGATGATATATTTACTTGTACTATGGTAGAGTTAGGTGACAGGTTGGGCGCATATGATACGATGTTAGCTATTGTGGCTGGTAACAGTAGTAGTAATCCTAGTACAGTCGTAGACATGCCGAGTTTAGGTAAAGTACAACAGTACATTCACTCCTATCACATCCTACAAACAGAATGGAAGGTGAACACCAGCACTATTACAGATATCTACATTACAAGTATACTTCACTACACATATACTTACACTACACATATACTTACACTACACATACTTACACCACACATATACTTACAGTATACACATACTTACACTACACATATACTTACACTACACATACTTACACTACACATATACTTACACCACACATATACTTACACTACACATATACTTACAGTATACACATACTTACAGTATACATATACTTACACTACACATATACTTACAGTATACACATATACTTACAGTACACATATACTTACAGTATACACATACTTACAGTATACATATACTTACACTACACATATACTTACAGTACACATATACTTACACTACACATATACTTACAGTATACACTACATGAGTGTTATATGAGATATTGGTATACTTCTTCTAATAGCTTGTTATACGTACATTGTGTATCAGTTCCCCCATTAGGCTGTATTAACATATACATTGTATATATACACATGTATATACATTGTAAATCCATTGCTTGTCTGATAGGTCATATTATATAATGTTTACTATGATATTGTACATGTATGTGTAATTATTTATTGCTAAGTGCACTGAAATGAAGCTATGTTATTATATAATTACTGAAAGTAAACAGGGAGACATGGGCCCAGCTGCCGTATGGAATATGGGCTAACCATGTGTTCACACATTACTACAGCTGCAGCTGATGTATACATAAACTAAACCTGAATGATATATTATGATTATAATATTATTGTTATTACGTAATTATAGCTAACCAATCAGCTGTATGCACACCTCAGTGCATACATTGTTGTATATACACATGTATTATACTACATTGTACGTGTACAATTACATGTATATAAATATAAATATTTAGTCTATTATTCCAAGTTGATCAGTTCAGACAAGTAGCACATCATTTTGAAGCAAAAACTCAGATTTAACCAACTAACAACAGTATAGTTTGCAGTAGTTAGTGCTAAATATTATAAATATATCTGTTATAGTACCTACACTATTACAGTGTACATTATAGTGTTGGTATTTACATATTTATATAAGTATTATAACATAATGAGTTATATCACAGGTAAAATGGTAGTATGTACTGTACATGTAATAGATGAAAAAGCAGCATGACTAACTGTACTTGTGGACTTAGCAGTGAGCTTTGTTCTTGCTCAACATTAGTAGACATGGATATAATATGTACACCCCATTATATTATTTAATTACAAGCATAATATGATACAATACCTTATACTCTTATACAGTTATACATGTACAATGTATAATCATACTATATAATGTGTTATATACTAGCCTTAGAGGTTGTTGCACTGGAAATCTATGATAAAATATAGAAACACCTGCATCTATGACCAACACTACTATAATAATATAGCTCTAACATATTCATCTAATTAGTGATGTCATCGTTATAATCAATGCTGTCCTTTGTCTTGTAGGTCATTATAGCCTACACCCAGTAAGCTATAGCTAACTTTGTGCTGTATTAGCCTGTGATATCGCTGTGATTAGATAATTTCATGACTTTCGCATTGTGTAAATATGTAACTGTATAAACTGTATCATATTGTATAACTTGTATAAGGCTCAGGGTCGGGTTAATGTGTTATTCCTTTTGCTGCCTGTACTTTTATATTGTTTTATTCTATCCCTGACCTAGGGTCACCGACCTAGGGTCACCGACCTATGGTCACCGACCTAGGGTCACCGACCTAGGGTCACCGACCTTGTTCATGTTGGTCCTCGAACACTTCAAATTACGTCCTAGTCGTGTTGATATGCTACATGTACATATACATATCACCATGTACATATACATATACGTATCACCATGAACATATACATATCACTATGTACATGTACATATACATATCCCTATGTACATATACATATACGTATCACCATGTACATATACATATCACCATGTACATATACATATCACTATGTACATATACATATACATATCACTATGTACATGTACATGTACATATACATATCACTATGTACATGTACATATACATATCACTATGTACATGTACATATACATATCACCATGTACATATACATATACATATCACCATGTACATATACATATACATATCACCATGTACATATACATATGATATCACCATATACATAATACATATCACCATATACATAATACATATCACCATGTACATATACATATCACTATGTACATATACATATACATATCACCATGTACATGTACATATACATATCACCATGTACATATACATATACGTATCACCATGTACATATCCATATACATATCACCATGTACGTATACATATACATATCACTATGTACATATACATATCACCATGTACATATACATATCACTATGTACATATACATATCACTATGTAGATATACATATCACTATGTACATGTACATGTACATATACATATCACTATGTACATGTACATATACATATCACTATGTACATGTACATGTACATATCACTATGTACATGTACATATACATATCACTATGTACATGTACATATACATATCACTATGTACATGTACATATACATATCACTATGTACATGTACATATCACCACGTAGATATAATAACAAGAGTGAGTCAGAATTATAGTATTCTGATGTTTATCAGTTTATCTGTTGACTTGCCAAAACTTTAACAATTTCTGACATTCACAAATATACAGCCTCTACACTGTTAGGTGTAAAAGTTGAGAAATGTTAATACCCTTAGTGCTTAGCTTGTGGTTGGAGTTTGAGTTGAGGGCTGACATCAATAAAATATAGAGACTGCCTAAATGACATCGGTGCACAAGTTGTTGCCCTCCGCTAGATTATTAATAACAGTAGCTCTCCTCTACACCAGACAAGTACTACCTTCCCTACACCAGACGAGTACTACCTCCTCTACACCAGACAAGTACTACCGCCTCTATACCAGACGAGTACTACCGCCTCTATACCAGACGAGTACTACCTCCTCTACACCAGACAAGTACTACCTCTTCTACATCAGACCAGTACTACCTCCTCTACACCAGACGAGTACTACGTCCTCTACACCAGACAAACACTACCTCCTCTACACCAGGCGAGTACTACCTCCTCTATACCAGACGAGTACTACCTCCTCTACACCAGACAAGTACTACCGCCTCTATACCAGACAAGTACTACCTCCTCTACACCAGACGAGTACTACGTCCTCTACACCAGACAAACACTACCTCCTCTACACCAGGCGAGTACTACCTCCTCTACACCAGACGAGTACTACGTCCTCTACACCAGACAAACACTACCTCCTCTACACCAGGCGAGTACTACCTCCTCTATACCAGACGAGTACTACCTCCTCTACACCAGACAAGTACTACCTCTTCTACACCAGACCAGTACTACCTCCTCTACACTAGACGAGTACTACTTCCTCTATACCAGGCGAGTATTACCTCCTCTATACCAGAAGAGTACTACCTCCTCTACACCAGACAAGTACTACCTCCTCTATACCAGATGAGTACTACCTCCTCTACACCAGACGAGTACTACCTCCTCTACACCAGACAAGTACTACCTCCTCTACACCAGACGAGTACTACCTCCTCTACACCAGACAAGTACTACCTCTTCTACACCAGACCAGTACTACCTCCTCTACACCAGACGAGTACTACCTCCTCTACACCAGACGAGTACTACCTCCTCTACACCAGACAAGTACTACCTCTTCTACACCAGACCAGTACTACCTCCTCTACACCAGACGAGTACTACCTCCTCTACACCAGACAAGTACTACCTCCTCTATACCAGATGAGTACTACCTCCTCTACACCAGACGAGTACTACCTCCTCTACACCAGACAAGTACTACCTCCTCTACACCAGACGAGTACTACCTCCTCTACACCAGACAAGTACTACCTCTTCTACACCAGACAAGTACTACCTCCTCTACACCAGACCAGTACTACCTCCTCTACACCAGACGAGTACTACCTCCTCTACACCAGACGAGTACTACCTCCTCTACACCAGACGAATACTACCTCCTCTACACCAGACAACAAACCTGCTGGTCTAGATGAAGATATTATCATTAACTGCATAACCACAGGCAACTAATCATTAATATTAATGGTTTGAAATGGTTTGAATCACATCTACCATTGATAGATATATTATTGAGTTACTCTGAATCTGTACTGAAGGAATTCCTGTGGACTGTTATTATGGGATTAGTTAAACGTATTTACTGTTGTAGTTGTGTGTATGCAGTGTTGCAGCTTGTGTGTATGTGGTGTTGTAGCTGTGTGTATGCAGTGTTGTGGCTGTGTGTATGCAGTGTTGCAGCTTGTGTGTATGTGGTGTTGTAGCTGTGTGTATGCAGTGTTGTGGCTGTGTGTATGCAGTGTTGCAGCTTGTGTGTATGTGGTGTTGTAGCTGTGTGCTGACTGAAGTAGATGGAGTGTATACCTTACGCCAGTATCTTAGTGAATAACCAGTGAATGGAGGGACTGTTTATACAGATCTGGAGTTATATGTACCTAAAAAGTTAAAGGTGCTACTAACTGTACTATATATTACAGGTGCTACTGTACTGTATATTATAGGTCCTACTGTACCGTAGGACCCTATATTACAGGTCCTACTGTACCGTATATTACAGGTCCTACTGTACTGTATATTATAGGTCCTACTGTACCATATATTACAGGTCCTACTGTACCATATATTACAGGTCCTACTGTACCGTATATTACAGGTCCTACTGTACCATATTTACAGTATTATAGGTCCTACTGTACCATATATTACAGGTCCTACTGTACCATATATTACAGGTCCTACTGTACCATATATTACAGGTCCTACTGTACCATATATTACAGGTCCTACTGTACCATATATTACAGGTCCTACTGTACCATATATTACAGGTCCTACTGTACCATATATTACAGGTCCTACTGCACCATATATTACAGGTCCTACTGTACCATATATTACAGGTCCTACTGTACCATATATTACAGGTCCTACTGTACCATATATTACAGGTCCTACTGTGCCATATATTACAGGTCCTACTGTGCCATATATTACAGGTCCTACTGTGCCATATATTACAGGTCCTACTGTGCCATATATTACAGGTCCTACTGTGCCATATATTACAGGTCCTACTGTGCCATATATTACAGGTCCTACTGTACCATATATTACAGGTCCTACTGTACCATATATTACAGGTCCTACTGTACCATATATTACAGGTCCTACTGTACCATATATTACAGGTCCTACTGTACCATATATTACAGGTCCTACTGTACCATATTTACAGTATTATAGGTATACTCACTTACTAGTCCCAGCACTGTGTCATTCCCAGTGTTCTAGCAGTATGTACGTTTCCTACTACCAACCACTATGTTCAACACACAGTTATTATACTAGAACCCATTCTCTTACTCATAAAGTATAAATATATGATTAATTTATCACAGGCAGGCAGTGAACAGTGCATGATAACATTGAGTGGCGTCTAGTTAATATGTGGCTAGGATTAACACCACATTCAGCTGGTTTCCATGGCAACAGTGGTGTGATTATCTCATTCATATCATAATAGTATCCTAAGGCAGTGAAATGGTACTGCAGTGAGAGCTGTGTTATTAGTCTATGTACTAGATATGGTATGGGAATGGTCCTCCAATTAATTTGTAGTACTCTACTACCTACCACTGCAGCATGCCTGTATTTAGTATATTATATAACCATACTTGTCTGTATGGTGCATACTGTGGACACATGCAGAGTTGATTACATAATACACATTTTACATGAACAGCCTATTATTATAAACCATACATACAGTCAGTGACCCAACATAATTGTATGTCAATGCTAGACCATAGACATGTTGTGGATTAGTAAGCTATCACATTCATACTTGTACTATGTACATGGGTATGTCTATTTATTCAGCTTACTCCACTCCCTTTCAGAGGAAAAAATATATGAACTATGATACTGTTTAGTAGTGGAAGAATGTCCAACATGTAGAGTAGTAAAGGTGCATTTAGCTGTGAGGTTCAATAGAGGACAAAATTAAATGGTCCTAGATCCTTGTTTGCTATTAAGTGGTCACTCAGGAACAAATAGAGAAGACAACTTCTCTCCCTTGAGTTTTGTGAAAAATTAGGGTTATCTCAAATTTCTCCACTCCTGCACCTAACTCAGTTCAGGTGGAAGCAACACATTTTTATACAGCAATTGAAAATAATCCAGATGGCTAATGGCACCTGCCAATTATGTGGGAGAAAAAGAGCAGTCTCATTTCTACCATTTGTCTCCAACATAAGCCAACTCCAACTTTTTCCTTTACATTAAACCAACTCTAGCCTGACTTGGTGTAGCATAAAGACATTTTACATCACTTACTAGGTATCAACATTACTGATCAGGTATCAACATATTACTGACCAGATATCAACATATTACTGATTAGGTATCAACATATTACTGACTAGGCATCAAGATTACTGATCAGGTGTTAACATCTTACTGACCAGGTATCAAGATTACTGATCAGGTATCAACATATTTCTGGCTACTACGGAGTAGCTATTAACAGTATCTCAAATTAAAGCCAATTTTCAAACCTGGATGTAGATTCTCTTAGTTCAGTCTGAAAACATTTCTGATGACTGCACAACTATAAACAGCGGTACAAGGTCTTAGTAGTAGCAGCAGCAGCAGCAGCGGTAGTGGGAGCAGTAGTATCACGTATGTACTATTTACTCTGTTATAAAGTGAGTACGAAGAGACTTGCCCTCTATATGAGATAGTATCCCTGTCCTGTATTCATCTGCCTGCTGATACATACACAAGTATATTCTAGTATATCTATTTATAATATGTAGAATTACACGAGCCATCTAGGATGTATATTGACAGGTCAGGGTTTACTGAACTACACAATATAAGTTAGTATAGCTGCAGAGTACAGTATAGGATAATAAGAAAGGTCATTATCCTAGCTAATAATGTAGTGTATTATTTACCACACATCATAATATACAGTACTGGTTGTATGCTGTGTATTGCTCATGGGCACTAAAAAGCTATTGACCATAATTAGAAGTTGTCCTCCCCCAATATTGGGGGGGAGGACAACTTCTAATTATGATCAATAGCTTAGTGCCCACGGTATTGCTTCCCCTCTCTTTCTCTCCTCAGTATAATACATAAAAGAGTTGGGCTATCTTGTAACAGATACAAGGAGAGCAGATAACTTCCCCTGTGAGTTATCATCTACTACTCTACTAGCCTACCAACAGCTCTGGGTAGATGTAGGATGCACAGATTAACACTGTATCAAGGACTTAGGCTACACAGAAGAAGTACTCAGTGACCTCACATCCTACTTATATTAATGAACAAAAACAAAACTAGATTCTAAAATAATGTGCCAAGAGTATTTTGAACTGGCAGTATATTATATAAGAGTATATTAAACTGGCAGTATTGTACATAAAAATATAACAAATTACCTTTATTTGATTCCAGCTAAATAATTTCTGCATAAATAAATATCAGCAAGCAAGAGCTGAGTACATGCATATGTGATTACTTTGGCATACAATAGGCATTGATTGGGTAAGTTGGAAAGAGGATGGCACTATGAAAGAAGTAAAGCTAAGCCCACAATACACGTAAAACAGTAATACAGTAATACACTGAGTGTAGTATTATTATGATTGTCACATGTGACTTGCAATTGATTGACATAAAGTGTATAAAAGTATATTAACAGCCCACTTTTACAGTGTATACATGCACCACTGTTATACATAATAATTCTCCATCATTGGATAACATATGAGCGACCTTGACCTGTTGGCTAACCTTTGACCTCCGACTGCCTCCTTAAATAGTGCAGCTTTAGAAGTTCATGTCCGAGTACAGGGTAGTAACTCTTGAGGGCTTCAGTGAATACTTCAAATGCCTTCAATAGATGCACAATATTTCTATTATAAGAGTATATCTGCAGCAATATTCCTGCTATAAGAGTATATCTGCAGATTATAAGAGTATATATCTGTAGATAGATACATGTATATAGATAAGAGTATATCTGTAGATATTTACATACATGCATATAAGAGCATATAATATACATTCTGTATATGAGCACACCAACCTGAGGTCCACGGGACATGAGTATATCAAGAAGTCGATCTACTCGTCCAGCAAAACCAGGATCTGCTAAAATGATGGCCTCCAGCTGTGAGGTGATTATATGCCTTTTCTGTAGCATATGGATAATCCGTCTGACGTCTAACACCTCTCTGTATTCCACTCTCCGTGTCTCAATACAGCACCTCTCCAGGTAGGGCATACCTCCAACAGAAACCATATAAATGTATATTGACCAATAGAAACACAACCCACCAGTAATTGACCAATAGAAACACAGCCCACCAGTAATTGACCAATAGAAACACAGCCCACCAGTAATTGACCAATAGAAACATAGCCCACCAGTAATTGACCAATAAAAACACAGCTGACTAGTAAATACAATGTAGTAGCTGGCTAATAGTAGGCCTCGGCTTGTATAACTCACTGGAATATCTGTTGATGAGCTTCTTCATTCTGTAGTCACCCCTCTTGCAATAGTCAATGGGTTCTAAGGCTTCATAATCACAGGCTATAGGATCAGCCGAATGGGTGAGGAGGCACTGAGCTACAACCAATTGTCCACGTCTAGCAGCTATCATCAGAGACGTCTGTCCCTTGTAGTCCTTCGCATTGACGTCTGCATAGCCTTTGGTGCACAGCACATGGATAGTGGTGAGTGAGGGGCAGCTCTGGTCCACACAGTAATGCAGACAGGTCTTCAGTTTAGCGTCGGCCACATGAACACTAGCACCGTGCTTGAGTAGGTTTGCTACTGTCTGTGTGTGTCCCCAGGCAGAGGCAATCATAAGAGGAGTACATCCATTATCATCTAATTCATCCTACACAGTACAAACATATAATGTACAGTATAACCATAGCCGAGTATTTACCACTGTATGCCTGTAAGTATCTGTAGCTGTGTGCATACATATGAATATAGATATATGAGTATACAGTGCGTGTTGTGTACATGTACACCTATGTACTGAATATATATATATACAGTAGTGTTGTGTACATGTACACCTATTATGTGGGTCTGTCCATAATCACCGTTGCAACATTCAGAGAACATATCTGAATGTAGCCACTTATTTAACATTGTCCAACCTTATTGAACAGGACAGGCTGATAGAGCTTAAAATTCTCTACAAAATGATATGTTAAATGTTCATGTGGGATAACCGGTTTGCTGACGCTGTCCTAAAATGTGTGTCACCGTTGCAATGTCAGAGAAATGGAATTCTAAAACATGTTCTGCCGTTATTGAAAATTCTGTGATTTGTGTCGCTTCTCACTTTTTTTGCTTAGATATGATGTTGAGAACCTATGCAGCTACACTAGAAACCAAAAACCTAAGCAATATCTTAGTGTGCCTTGCTCTGACGAGCTTAAATCGGTGTCACCGTTGCAACAATCCATCGTCACCGTTGCAACGCTTTCAAATTTAATGGACAAATTGAGCTTTTTAGGAAAATAAATCGCGTTTTTATGGCTTCACATCTACCAGATATGATGTTTATTAGGGTAATGGTATGATACACTCAAATAAAGCAGAGTTGTTTCAATATATAACAATTGTGAAATACTCGAATACTGAAAGGCGACAATGTGTTACAATGTTCTACCGTTATTAAAAACTCGGTGAATTGTGTTGCATCTCACTTTTCTTGCTTAAATAATATGTTGAGAACTTGTGCAGCTACATTAGGATCACAAAATCTAAGAAATATATTATTATGGTTTGAGTTGAGAAGCTTCGATCAGTGTCACCATTGCAACTATTTATCGTCACCGTTGCAACGCTGTAAAAATTAATTGACACTGGTCTTTCTAGGAAAGTAAATGACATTATTTCTATAGTTGTAGGCCTACATTTACCAAATATGATATGTATTACGGTAAGAAACTGATACAGGTAAAGAATGTAGTTTTCTAAAGTATTAAAAGTTGTGCAAAATATTCTATTGCTGAGAGACAGCAATGTACTGAATAAGGTGTAAAATTCAAACTAGGAAGGTATTGCATGTTGCTCTATAAACCAGTATTGATCTCGTTTGTTCAGGATGGACAATGTAGCAACATGTTGATATGATCCCGGCATATTCGAGCAACGTTTTCAGTATTCACAACAAACATCAATAGCAGACCTGACGCACCTTGCGAATTACAATCCGGTTTCGTATGCATCAACAGAGTAGACAAGTCCTACATGTATTTAACATTGTTCATTTTCAGACCCATATATGTACTTACTACTAGCTGGGGGCACCACCTCGAGTATAGACTAGCTACTTCACTGCTACCACTCATAGCTGCGTAGTGTAATACGTTACGTCTGAACTGGTCACACTGAGTGAGGAGTTGATAGGAGTCTGGGAGAAGATTCAGCAGGTACTGGGCAGTCATGATATTCCCCACTATATCAAAATATATACATACAATACATGATATTCCCCACTATATCAAAATATATACATACAATACATAATATTCTCCACTATATTATCATAATATATACATGCAATACATAATATTCCCCACTATATCGAAATATATACATGTACATACATTACATGTGGATTTTATGTATTATACAAATATTAGAGGCCTATATAGATATGGGGTGGTAAGGGGCATGGCTGTTTATTCTCTATTTGTTGTTGGTTTTTATGCAAGGATTTCTCAATTTGCCTGTTCCTGACTGCTTGCTCTATAGACAAATCGAAGGCCCTTGACCAAAAACTAACATCAAATATGGAAAAAATGGTCATAGCCTCTACCACCCCCATATATGTACAGCAAGGTGGTTCAGTGCAGTTATACTGTTCACCAGCAAAGCTTCCTTTTTAAAGGTTGCTGAGCTGGTATGAATAGTGGTAAATGTGTTCTGTTCACTGGGCTAGGCGACTAGGTGTCATAGAGGCATTAGGTTTAAACCTCAGTCACGGATGGCTATTTTCATGCATATCACATATATTGGCAGCACACGATACTCCCCACCAGTAGCAATTATAATTATACCTTTGGCAGCTGTCATCAATACAGTGGATCCGTAGTTATCCACTGTATTGGTAGCTCCGTGCTGTAGTAATAGCTGTAAAGCTTTATTATTCTCACTGCAGACGGCATACCAGAGGGCGCTGTGTTTGTGTATATCTACAGAGTTAACATCTATTCCAGCTTCCTCTAGCATACACTTCACTACACCAGCATTGGCATCCGATTCTCTCTGTGCAGCAGCACTAAAGCAATACACACAGTATTGACTGTACATGTCAATATACACCACATGTATTGACTGTACATGTCAATATACACCACATGTATTGACAGCTAACTCAGAGCAAAGTTATACTGACCATGGAAGGAGACTGAGGCCTACCTATTATTGGAATTCTTGTAAAACAGAAAATATTTGCCAGCACAAACTATCGCAAATCATAACATAGAAATCTTTGCTAATTTGGAGTTGCTTTCTCTCCAACATTACAATGCACTGAACAGACAACTTCAAACATTTTCATGATTGACTGTTAATTCTTTGTATATCGAGCATGTTAGCTCTAGAACTAGTGGGTAACCTACCTTATGAGAGGGGTCCTGTTGTGGTCATCCCTATCTGCTGTTGTATCGTAGTAAGGGGCCAGTAGCCTACAAAACTCCTCATCATTCTTCACTGCTACCCAGTGGAAGAGAGACTCTCCCTTGTCACTTCGCCACTCCTTCAGAATGACCTTGACCTGCTCTCTGTTGGCCTTCTCAAATGATGCAGTCACCATCTTAGCTGTAATGAGGTCTCCCTGCTTGAGAGCTTGGGCGAGGATATTACTGGCGTTAGAGCAGTCGTTTATCTTAAGGCCTACGGAGAGCAGGAGGGAGAGAATGTGTTTATTGTTAGGTCGCTTGGCATAGTAATACATGGCATTGTTATCATTCAGGTCGGTAGCCATAGGATCTAGTTTAAGGTGAAGGTCACTATTCTTGAGTATGTATTCTACTATGTGAGAATGGCCAGCAGAGACAGCCTGAAAAAGGTTATTCTTTCCACTCAGGTCTGTTTGCATGGGTATACCAAATTCCAACAGAGAGACGAGCATGTCAAGGTTACCTCCTTCTATGCAGTAAAAGAGTACATTTCTCCCGTCCTTGTCCTTCTGGTTGACATCCAGACCCAGCGATATCTCATTGTCTATGAGGAAAAGTACGAGCTCCTTGTGCGCATTGTATGCCGCCTGCATCAGCACGGTGCGGCAGTGAAGGTCGTCACACAGCTTAACCTGATTGTTAACGAGATACTCAAATATTTCTCTGCTCCCGTTGGCTGCGCAGTAAAAGAGAGCGTTACATCCGGAAGAGTCTTTGGCATTGAGGTCTAAGTGGATAGTGTTTGAGTTCTCGACAAGATATCTGATGAAGTCAAACAAACCTCGGTCAACGGCTTCCATGAGTAGTGTGGTGCCATGCTCATTGCATGTGCCGTGGAGCCCGCTAGAGATTAAATAGTTGATACAGGGTATAGACTCTGCAATCATTGCGTAGTAGAGACAATTCCAGCCAGCACAGTCTCTCCCCCTCACATCCAGTCCAATCATACCTGCCTTGTCTACCAGGTACTTGAGTAGCTCCACATCTCCATTCTGTGCGGCCTGCATAACCTCAGTCTTACCGTCTGCTGCTCTCATAGCCTTAGCTCCTACAAGATGACGATAAATTAAAGTAATACAAATTGTGCATCAAGTGAAGAGTTATCTTCTCTCATCAATTCATGCGTATGAGAAGACAACACCCCAACGATACCAGTATAATATAGTATGTTGCGTACAAAATAGAAAATAGGGCTTGTGACAACAACAGTCAAATATAAAGTGTGAAGGTAAACATGTGCGCCAATAGCCAGTATCGTTCCCATCAACTATTGGAGCCAAAACTTTGAATATTGGAAATTCAAATATTTTCAAAAGTTCGAAATTTCAATTTAATTTTCATGTTCAATATGCCAACATGTACATCAATTCTCACCGTCAATGGTTGTCAAAAAGGAAAACATAGAAACAGCAGCGGCAATAGCAGACACAGTAGCAGTAGCAGGCACAGTAGCAGTAGCAGGCACAGTAGCAGTAGCAGGCACAGTAGCAGTAGCAGGCACAGTAGCAGTAGCAGGCACAGTAGCAGTAGCAGGCACAGTAGCAGCAATAGCAGACACAGTAGCAGACACAGTAACAGCAATAGCAGACACAGTAGCAGACACAGTAGCAGCAATAGCAGACACAGTAGCAGCAATAGCAGACACAGTAGCAGCAATAGCAGACACAGTAGCAGAGACAGTAGCAGACACAGTAGCAGACACAGTAGCAGACACAGTAGCAGACACAGTAGCAGACACAGTAGCAGACACAGTAGCAGACACAGTAGCAGCAATAGCAGACACAGTAGCAGTAGTAGCAGTGCATGTAAAAGTAATGGTAGCAGTCCACCGATCGCCTAACCAATAGTGATTCCTTAGATAACATTCCCTAAGATTGGATCAATTAACTATCCCAATTTATTTATCTATCCAAAGAGGCCTCCCAGAGGGCGACTTTCTATAATAAGAGAGTGGCATATCAGCGCATGCTAAATTCACTGCAGGGTAATTTATGACTTCTAGAGACCAAATGGCAGCTAATAACTGTTTGCAATAATAGTTGAGGATAACTGTCATGTAAATCTCACGTTTATTTTAGCCACAGTAGTTGATGGAAATAGTACTGGCTATTACCACACATATTCACAATATTATACTGTCAACTACTAATACTAAGTAGTAGTAACGTACCTTCTAGCACCAACATCTTGCAGAACTCTGTGTTCTGAGCACTCACTGAGTATAGTAACGCTGTCCATCCATCTTTATCTGCTGCATTGATGTCTAGACCTATCTTCTCTCTATTAGTTAATATACACCTGCATGACAATAATACAATATAGAGTTAGATGTGTCAGTGTGACTACACTTACAAGGTAACAACAACCATGGTGATGGTGCACAATGGCAATCATTACTAGTTGCCAGGTAAAGTAATAACATTCACTACACCAGTAACCTGCTAGTAACTAAACTGTTAGCGAATGATTGTGATTGTATTGATGGTGGACACTAAATCTATAGTAGGTACATGTACATACATGTACTAAGTACCTAGTAAGTACATAGTAGGTACATACTAAGTACACAGTAGGTACCTAGTAGGTACATACTAAGTACATAGTAGGTACATACTAAGTACATAGTAGGTACATACTAAGTACATAGAAGGTACATACTAAGTACCTAGTAAGTACATAGTAAGTACATACTAAGTACATAGTAGGTACATAGTAGATACATACTAAGTACATAGTAGGTACATACAAGTACATACTAAGTACTTAGCAGGTACATACTAAGTACATAGAAGGTACATACTAAGTACATAGTAGGTACATAGAAGGTACATACTAAGTACATAGTATGTACCTACTAAGTACATAGTAGGTACAAAGTAGGTACATAGCAGGTGGGCTACATAGCAGGTATGGTATGATATCATGCACACACCTCCCAACCTCCAACTGTCTCTTGCCAGCTGCCTGCATTAATAAGGTTATACCATCAGGTGAGACCTGCACCCCTGCACCTGCTCTGATCAGTGCTTCCAGCACCTCGCTACTACCCCCTGTGACAGCATAGAAGAGCACATTTCTACCCTTGTCATCCACTGCATCTAGAGAGAGTGACAGCTCTGCCATGTGCTCCACACAATACTCAATTACTTGCAGATTGTTCTTTAGACAGGCACACATAAGCAGGTTCTTGTCATGATCTACAGGTGCTAGCACTGCCCCCTCACTCAGCAGGTAGTTGGCTATAGAGAGCTGAGAATTGTCAAATGCATAGAAGAGAGCGTTACGTCTACTATTGTCCTGCTGGTTGATGTTTATACGGAGGAAGTTGGAGTTTGTAACGAGATACCTAACAGTCTCAATGTGACCTTCGTACGCTGCCTCCATCAGCACGGTCATACCGTCTACATCACTCTCTAACTGTACTCCCACATCCAAGAGTCTTTGGAACAGCCTGAGATTACCAGATGATACGCAGAAGAATAGTGCATTTCCTTCAAATAGAATAGTTGTAGAGTAACCACACAGTGTGCTGACATAGTGGATATGTATAGAATAGTTGTAGAGTAACCACACAGTGTGCTGACATAGTGGATATGTATAGAATAGTTGTAGAGGAACCACACAATGTGTTGACATAGTGGATATGTATAGAATAGTTGTAGAGTAACCACACAGTGTGCTGACATAGTGGATATATATAGAATAGTTGTAGAGTAACCACACAGTGTGCTGACATAGTGGATATATATAGAATAGCTGTAGAGTAACCACACAGTGTGCTGACATAGTGGATATATATAGAATAGTTGTAGAGTAACCACACAGTGTGCTGACATAGTGGATATGTATAGAATAGTTGTAGAGTAACCACACAATGTGCTGATATAGTGGATATATATAGAATAGTTGTAGAGTAACCACACAGTGTGCTGACATAGTGGATATGTATAGAATAGTTGTAGAGTAACCATACAGTGTGCTGACATAGTGGATATATATAGAATAGTTGTAGAGTAACCACAGTGTGCTGACATAGTGGATATGTATAGAATAGTTGCAGATATCGCTACAGGTAGGCCTACTTAGCACATGGGCCTGTCCATAATCATTATCACATGATTAGGAGAGGTTATCTAATGGCAGGAGGCAGTTATCTAATGTTCTCTAAACTCTGGTAAACAAAGGATGGTTACACAGTACAGCTTATGATACCAACGTGTCAAGTAATATTATGGGTAAGAATACCGAATACGGGTATGACGTGCTGCACATGTTGCCATGATGTAGGCCCTATAGGCTATATACATGCACTAGTGCTCCGCGGTGTTTTGGTATTATTCAGTTTTTCAGCGTCTATTCTCTCGGTTCAAAAACTTAAATTTTAAAATATAAACTGAAACTGAATGTAGCGGTTCGATCCGATTCAGTTTTTAAATTCAAATTGCATCTGTCCCTTTAGCGTGCCTGCATATTGTGCCTCTTTCAATCTTGATAATTTGATGTCAGCCTTGCCAAATAGACTTAAATGCAACCATCATTGTCGAGTGTCACCCAGTGATGATTTGTTGTAGTTTTACTCAGTTTTTAGTACTGATATTTAAATATATTGTAAATAATTAATATTAAATATTTCTAAGTTATTAAACAAAATAAAATTGGCTGCCATTAGAATTAAAAGTATAGTAAAATTGAGCATAAAATTAGTGATTCAATTTGAGTTTTTTCCAGAGCTGAGAAAAACCAAGTAGTAGCAGATAACTTCAGCAGCATTCAGCTTATTTTTTAAAGTACAGCAAAACCTGAATTGAAGTGCAAAATCAAAACCGCCCAGCACTAAATGTACACACCTATATAATTATAAACACTAAAAACTATATTTTAGAAGTATCCTCCCTTGATTAAAATTATTAGTTTTCAAATCCTACATCATCAAATATTAGTAATTAGTCTCAAATTATGCTATATTAGCATAAAATGTGACAGTATGCTATATTCTTATAGGTCTATATATATAGCCTGTAATATAAGATATTATACATACACTGTATGTAGTATACAAAGCTTGTAAATAAGATATACATACACTGTATATACATAGCTTGTAATATAAGATATACATACACTGTATATACATAGCTTGTAATATAAGATACACATACACTGCATATACATAGCTTGTAATATAAGATATACATACACTGTATATACATAGCTTGTAATATAAGATATACATACACTGCATATACATAGCTTGTAATATAAGATATACATACACTGTATATACATAGCTTGTAATATAAGATATACATACACTGTATATACATAGCTTGTAATATAAGATATACATACACTGCATATACATAGCTTGTAATATAAGATATACATACACTGTATATACATAGCTTGTAATACAAGATATACATACACTGTATGTAGTATACATAGCTTGTAATATAAGATATACATACACTGGATATACATAGCTCGTAATATAAGATACACATACACTGTATATACATAGCTCGTAATATAAGATATACATACACTGCATATACATAGCTCGTAATATAAGATATACATACACTGTATATACATAGCTTGTAATATAAGATATACATACACTGCATATACATAGCTCGTAATATAAAATATACATACACTGCATATACATAGCTTGTAATATAAGATATACATACACTAGGGAGCAGCTGTGGCTTAGGGGTTAGAATGCTGAGCTTATTTTGAATTTAAAAACTGAATCGCATTGAACAGCTACATTCAGTTTCAGTTTATATTTTAAAATTTAAGTTTTTGAACCGAGAGAATAGACGCTGAAAAACTGAATAATACCGAAACACCATGCTGAAGGTTCCAGGTTCAAACCCCGGTCACGGTGGTGTTAGGAAGAGCATCCAGCCACAATTGCTCCTGTGCCCCATGTTAAGTCCTTGGGGTCATGCAAGCCAGCATGGCTTCAAGGCAACTCCTCTACCCCTGCCAAAAAAGGCCATGTTATCTGGGCCTTTCTCACAGGGAGTTGGCCAGCACTGGCACCTGGCAGTGAGAGCTGCTAGGGGCTGGTCACGCCGAGGAGTATAAGTCGGTGAGTTTTATAAGATATACATACACTGCATATACATAGCTTGCAATATAAGATACACATACACTGTATATACATAGCTTGTAATATAAGATATACATACACTGTATATACATAGCTTGTAATATAAGATATACATACACTGTATATACATAGTTTGTAATATAAGATATACATACACTGTTTATACATAGCTTGTAATATAAGATACACATACACTGCATATACATAGCTTTTAATATAAGACATACATACACTGTTTATACATAGCTTGTAATATAAGATATACATACACTGTATATACATAGCTTGTAATATAAGATATACATACACTGTTTATACATATCTTGTAATATAAGATATACATACACTGCATATACATAACTTGTAATATAAGATATACATACACTGTATATACATAGCTTGTAATATAAGATATACATACACTGTATATACATGGCTTGTAATATAAGATACACATACACTGTATATACATAGCTTGTAATATAAGATATACATACACTGCATATACATAGCTTGTAATATAAGATATACATACACTGTATATACATAGCTTGTAATATAAGATATACATACACTGCATATACATAGCTTGTAATATAAGATATACATACACTGTATATACATAGCTTGTAATATATGATATACATACACTGTACATACATAGCTTGTAATATAAGATACACATACACTGCATATACATAGCTTGTAATATAAGATATACATACACTGTATATACATAGCTTGTAATATAAGATACACACAGCTTGTAATACAAGACACCAATGAGAAATTATATTAGAATGTCACTGTATGTTACAACTGCTAATGTCAGATAGTGCAAGTTGGAGTATTACTGAGATAAAATGGAGGAGTAGCCTCCCCATTGTTTGGTGTCAGAACAGAGATATTCACGAGACTAGACTAATAGCAGCCTATGCACTATGCAGTAGAGTAGGGTACAGTTAGTTCCCAGCATTACGTATATTAATTAATATCAACACCTTGCTTGCAGCAATTGATTGATCTCCAGGCTTACTGTATACATTGTATCTACTGAATATAGTAGGCATATCTAATATTATTAGTAGGCAGCTAATGAATTATATCAACTGTTTATTGACCAATGTTTTGTGACACAGTATTATAACAGTCTAGTCACTAGTGCACAATACATAGCCAACATGTATTTGTAGTGTGTGTGTGTGTATGTATGTACGCACACACATATGTACGTACGTACGTACTTATGTATGTACGTACATATGTATGTAGGCCTAAATTGCTCTCCTAGTGTACAAGTACAATCATGTATTTTCATAATACTATATACATATTATTATTATACTATACAATAGATTATATTTCGACGTATATCCATACATCATCATCATATGTATGGATATACATCGAAATATAAGGAGTCAACAAAAATGCGTCTCGTCTTATTATTCATCATTAAGATACTTGCTCACGCCAACATGTTACAATATATTGTAGCCTGCATCCAAATCAAGTCGGGGGGGGGGGGGGTGATAGTAGCAGCAGCAGTAGTAGTAGGTAGCTGTAGCAGTAGCAGTAGTAGTAGTGGCAGTAGTAGTAGCAGCAGTAGTAGTAGTAGTAGTAGTAGTAGTAGTAGTAGCAGTAGTAGTAGTAGCAGTAGCAGTAGTCATAGTAGCAGTAGCAGTAGTAGTAGTAGCAGTAGCAGTAGTAGTAGTAGCAGTAGTAGTAGCAGTAGTAGCAGTAGCAGTAGTCGTAGTAGCAGTAGTAGTAGTAGCCTCCTGTTTGGCCCCTTACCAGAAATAATTGGGCACCCATGCTCTAGGTTAACATATAGGCCTACCAGTATGTAGTAGGCCTATGTAGTAATTGTAGTGCACATATCTGCTAGCCCTACTACTCACTTCCTTTGATGTCTTCAACATGGGCATTTGCTCCCCTGCTCAGTAAGAGCTCCACAATATCCGTGTGACCAGCATACACGGCTAGCATCAGACCTGTAACAAAATTTTTGTCAGCTAAACCTTTTACACCAGACATTAAGATAGTACAGCACACTTAGCTCATATGAGACACAGGTAGCAATTATTCCAACAGACGACTGCCATGCTAAAATGTACACCATATACATGTATTTTGGAGGTAGGAATCAAGGAAGGCCTCAACTCAGATTCAAAGATGGAGCCAAAATAACACAAATCACTGGCCACGTGCAAATACCTCAAACTAAAAAGAAAAAGGGTAATCTATCGCATTTACTGTTGAGCTTAGCCCCTACCTTATACCACTAAGGTGTAGTCGACTATGTGAATATATAAGGTTAGTAGATAGTAGGGTATACCTCTACCTTATACCACTAAGGTGTAGTCGACTATGTGAATATATAAGGTTAGTAGATAATAGGGTAAGTTAAAATTTATTTCTTATCATTGAAGTAGACTCCCTTTTCTTAAAATTTCACTATAATCACAAATATTAAAAATAGCCAGTGAGTCACAACAGCACCTTTGTAAGGCGGCAGATCAGTGTTCGAAGTGTGGTTATACGGGAGTATACGACGTTTACCCGCATGTGAGGACTAGCGGTGGAGATGTTAAGGCTTCTTTCAACAGCAGTTGAGCTAATCTGCATTTATTCGCAGCCCATTAGTAGATTAGCTAGTTGCTAGTTGTTTTAGTAAAGGTATAGCGCCCTCACTGACTGCAGCCAGTGAGGCCGCCTCGCCTAAGACATTGAGAATTCGCTAACCTAGTCAATTTAATATAATTATTGATCAAATTGGTTTCTAAAGTTTTTTTCCCATTTCTATATTAATAGGTTTTGCAAAATACATATGAGAAATAGGTGATAATATGCGTGGTCAACAATTTTATATTAGCAAGTCATAAGTACTACTATTTACCCACAAATACTATGACATTTTAGATATTGACAAAAAAACAGGGGAGACAAATCTAAATTTCCCAAACATTTTCTGCATGCACGTGTACCCACCTCATTTGTTCGTGTACCCACCTCATTTGTTCCGCTTCGAACACTGCGGCAGATTAATGACTATGAGGCACACTGGAGTGGCTTGTCAATTCATGAAATAACACCAGCAGTTTACATTCACAACATATTATCAGAGCTGGATCCAAGTCATAGATTTGACTTGCCAAGTCAAGTCATAAGTCGACTTGACTTGGACTTGCCAACTTGACTTGACTTTGACTTGCGCACCAATGTGACTTGACTTGGACACATGAATGACTTGTGATTTTGACTTGGGTTCTGTCAAGTCAATCTGGCAAATAAAAATTTTGTACAGTGTTTAACCAACATGGAAAAAAGGTCTCAATTGCCTACCTATTTATCATTTTTACTAGATCAGTGCTACTAGCAGCACTCAGAGTATATTAAGGTTAGCTATGAGGATACACAACTCAGGCAATATCTAGGCTGTGTGTACGTGAGACTACACAATGCATAGTCACAAGTACACACAGTGCAAGTAGTGTAAGTGTAGCATAGATGTGGTGTAAGTAGTGAATACAATGCACAGTGCAATAATGACTAGAGTTAAATTGCAGGACTGGCCAGAGGACACTCTGCGCTGTACCATGTGCTGTTTATATGCTATGTAACACTGTATCACCATTACAATATACAGTATATAATACTATATGACCAGTCTCGACCGTAGTGCCAATAATACCACTTATATAGACTAGTTCTTTACCATGATTACATAACATACCAGGGTCATTCAGTAAGTAAGGTGAACTTTTTCATATGAGGACTTGTACTGTACATAGAAACAAAATTTTTTTTTATTCTTCTACATAATCTCCATTTAATGACACACTCTTTTTCCGTCTGTATATGAGCTTCTGAATTCCTTCTACATTAAAATCTTTGGATTGGCATTTTAGCCAATCGCTCACAGTTATCTGTACCTCTTCATCACCAGTGAAATGTTTTCCTCTCATGAACCCTTTAGGGGTCCAAACAAGTGGAAACCAGATTGGGTAAGATCTGGGCTATAGGGTGGATGAGGTAGCAGTTCCCAACCAAACTGGTAGATGGTTTCCACTGTTGTGGCTGCAGTGTGAGGGCTGGCATTGTCATGCTCAAGGGTCAGAATTTTGGAAACCCATCGACAGCTGACTTTGGGGTAGGAGAGATCTTCGTGAACAATTCTGTGTGCTGTACCTACTGATATGCTTAATTTTCTTGAGATATCATCCACTCTCAGTCTTCTTTCAGTCCTAATGAGATTATCAACAGATTGGGTCATGGTAGAGGTTCTCACCTGACCTTTCTTGATCATGAACACTTGTCCGGCCTTCTTTGAACAATTTAGCCCATTTGTAGACCTTTTTTGGCCAAAACAAGCTGTTCCATACACATTTAACATCCTGCTATACATTTCTCCGGGTTTACATCCTTCAGTCACAAAAAAATTTATTCCGGACCTCTGCTCAATCCTGAAGCATTCTGCTTGATTGGCGATTTGGAAAAATCTCAAAAAATGTAGGAAAGGTAATCATAATCTCAAAATAAATTGGTGGGTATTTTTAAATGGAAATTATGTAGAAAAATAAAAAAAAATTATGTTCCTATGTACAATACAAGCCCTTATATGAAAAAATTCACCTTACTTACTGAATGACCCTCGTACATATACATGCCCTGCTACACCTTGGCATAGGTTTTTCATGGATTGGAATGCCTACTAAAAAAAAAAAGTGATGTTTTGGTAAATGTAAAATTTTTTGAAGTTGTCTTCCACTTGACTTGCATTTCGACTTGACTTGCATGACGGCTGACTTGACTTGGACTTGACTTGCCTCCAAAATTTTAGAAATGACTTGACTTGTTGACTTGCAAGTCGACTTGGACCTAACTCTGCATATTATAGATAGTGGGAAGATTGCACCTCCCCATGCAAATGCAAACCCCGAAAATTGAGCCATAGAGAAATCACTTTTGTTATACCACCGGCGCCGCCGCGCTGACTCCGAGTTTGTTCGAGAGGTTGAGAATTCTAGCCTTTTTTTCTTACCTGTAAGGCCTTTATTATTCTGTTTATTAATAGATGCCCTCTTCTGAACCAGGAACTCTGTAACGGCATAGTTTCCTTCGTAGCATGCCTCCAGGAGACTTGTATCTCCGACTCCGAGTGAGCTGTTGTTCGTTACCTCAACAGACCCTGTTAGAGGCCCTGTGCCATGTCCATTCATTACCAGGGAACTGACGACTTTCCCCGGCCCTTTATCTACCATAATCATATCGATAATAATTATGACTAGGCAAAGCTCAATCTCAATCGGGAGTGGTGGCCGACTAAATGCAAATGTAGTAACACTTCACTAATACCAAGGAGTAAGAGAGAAGGAGGCTCGTCCATGAGAATTTTGTGTTCGATGCGCTCCTCGGTTTAAAAATATGAGCACATGAGTCGCTGGCATTAAGCGAGTAGACAACTCCGTTGAATCGTGTTGCGCTTCTTCATTGCTAAACAGGTATAAAAGCAATGCACATGTGCACGGCTCTGGTGCTTAATACGTCACAGATATAACATCCAATCAAAATCATTTCTATGGAGAGATAAACATTATTGTTTATTGACATAGCCTATAGTTTGAGCACTATTTTCATTTAGTGTGGGCATGTTGTAGGGCCCACAAACTAGCCTACCAACTAAAATGGTGTCTGAACTATACATCATAAATCAAATGAAGTATATGGAGTCCTGATGTTAGAGAAACGTGTTCCACAAATTTGCTCGTTTTAACCGCGATTTCGACGTTTGTACATTTTTTTCTATTATGAAGGAGCAAAGTTTAAATTTGGATTTTAACTTAACCAATTGCAGCAAGTTTAAATCTATCAGGATTATTTTTGCTTAATTTGTTGAGCATGTTGGTATTTGCAAAAAGTGTCATTTTATTTTGAGATACGCAATTTTCTTCAAATCTGGCGAACTTACTTGCCGATATCTATCGTATCTCACTGAAATATGTAGTGTGTTTATAGTCAGCCTGTTCATTAGAGTGTTACCAATTATTAACATCGATTATATTTTAATGTTAGTTGATGTGTGAATTTTACTTTTTTAAAAATATTCATCATCTTTTCTTCTTACTTTACCAAGTACCCGAGGCGCACATCGAACACCGGAAGCCCATTGTAACATATACGCAGGTTTTCATGGACGAGCCTCCTTCTCTCTCTTACTCCTTGCTAATACCTACGCTATGACTATTACTATACAGCTGAAGCAGGTTTCCCCTGAATCACCTTGAATTGTCCACGGTCATGGAACGTTCTACTACATTAGAATAGTCTGTCATTCGACAGGTACATGTAGGTATGTTCTTAGAATAGTTCTTCCTATAAAACAAGGGATTGAATCCAATCCTTCACTTCCCTTGCGCTGGTCTTTTACTTTTGGCTGGTTGTCGGTAAAACTTTTACAATGGCCTTGGTAAATTAGTTAGTCAGATCGGATTTGAGTAAATCGGCATTTTACCTAACTGTCCTTCCTGCTTTGTAATTACAAATGTAAACAGCGGTGCGTTTCTGTTATTATGGCATGACCATGTTGGTATTAATATGAGTTCAGTTTCCTCACACTCCCTCCTCTAGAAAGAAGGCGGAGTTCCCGCAGGTTTGGTTTCCTGTAAAAATGGACTCAAATTATTGCCCAATCAGCGAGAGGTTCTACCTCTTTGTCCAATTAGTGTGTTCAACGAGTTTATTCAAAGGATTTCCCAAATCCTAAGGGAGATAACCCCACTTCATTTGCTAAACGGCGATCAATCTGCAATAATTATTTTTCGGAGTTGTTTACTCTACCAAAAAAAGGTGGACAATTTGTCCACTTCTGCTAGATCTACTAGATATACTAATACCAAAGAGCTACTAGTCAATCACTACAAGTCATACAGAATTACTAACGACTGTCAATCACCACTCCCATAATGCAATGTTATGTTCTTACCAAAAGTTGTCTACTCATGAGATTATTTCATTAAAGGAAACATAACTCCATACTAATTTGTCAAATTACATTATTATTTTAGTACCCATGTAGTATGTACATGCAATGTAATGTGCATGGAATACATGTGCAGTATATTTCACAGCCTCCTGTTCACCTTTTATTGAAATGCATAATGATAAAATACAGAGTTTACAGAGTAGCAATTGAAACTGTTGGAGTTCTAACATGCAGATATATAAAATTTGGCAAACTTTTTAGGAAAATTCCCTTGAATCCTAAAACCCAGTCTCGTCTCGAATTTTTTGGAAGTAGTGTCTCGAATCTCGTCTCAAATCCAAAAATGCTGTCTCGTTCCACCTCTACTTAATAGTAATAGTATCTCTTGTATCATACTGTAATACATGATTGCATTGTATGTAGTATCTAGATTCTAGCATTACCACGTAACTGAATAACCACAGAAGAAGGACCCACACCTACTTTGGTTTCAACTCTGTCCATTGAAGCACAGTCATGTATCACACCCAGCACTATAACAATCATTTTTTGGAGAGGGGCCAAAAACCTCTAGGCAGATACTCGCTAGGCTGCTAGGTACAATCTGGAACCCCACCCCTTGCCACTGATGGCCCACCCCTTGCCACTGATGGCCCACCCCTTGCCACTGATGGCCCACCCCTTGCCACTGATGGCCCACCCCTTGCCACTGATGGCCCACCCCTTGCCACTGATGGCCCACCCCTTGCCACTGATGGCCCACCCCTTGCCACTGATGGCCCACCCCTTGCCACTGATGGCCCACCCCTTGCCACTGATGGCCCACCCCTTGCCACTGATGGCCCACCCCTTGCCACTGATGGCCCACCCCTTGCCACTGATGGCCCACCCCTTGCCACTGATGGCCCACCCCTTGCCACTGATGGCCCACCCCTTGCCACTGATGGCCCACCCCTTGCCACTGATGCCCCACCCCTTGCCACTGATGCCCCACCCCTTGCCACTGATGCCCCACCCCTTGCCACTGATGCCCCACCCCTTGCTACTGATGCCCCACCCCTTGCCACTGATGCCCCACCCCTTGCCACTGATGCCCCACCCCTTGCCACTGATGCCCCACCCCTTGCCACTGATGCCCCCATCAGTAATATTGTAAAAAAGCAAACTACAAAGCTCGAGACCTGGTGAAAGTATAAATAGGCAGAGTTTCATTTGGGCAGTAATCTTTTTTGCTGAACCAAATTTTAGGGGAAGCAAATGCCCACCATGCCCCCCCCCCCCCCTTGGCACAGCCTTGATCACACTTACCAATCGTGGTTTGTCGTGTGGATTTCAGGCCAACCAACAGTATGTATACCAGACCTATCAATAGTGTGCAGGCTACACTAGGATATACCGACAGTGTGCTTCAGACCTACCAACAGTGTGCCATAGGAGCTATCTACCAACATTACAGGGCACATGCAGGATGGTATAGTGGAAATATATTTCAGTATTTTCAGGTAGTCCTTACAAATGGTATGTTAATAGTATGCAAGACATTTTTGGCACCAAATACAATAAGATGATAGTTTAAAGGGAATAATAATATTGCCTATTTATAAAAGTGAATAATAGATGCATGTATGGAAGAGAGGGGTGTAGTTGTGAGCTATGGAAAGATGAGCTGCCGGGTTTAGCCAGATGTGTCACAGAGTTAAGTGCTGCGGGTGTCTGTTTTGCTTCTGTCTTTATGGTTGCATCTGATGTTATAGACCTGTTGAATACAATGTAAATCCCAATGTAGTTGTGACATTCTGTCGCCCCTCTCACCTGTACTGTTACTGTACTGTTACTGTACTGTTACTTTACTGTTACTGTACTGCACTGTTACTGTTCTGTCACTGTATTGTTACTGTACTGTTACTTTACTGTACTGTAAGTGTACTGTACTGTACTGCTACTGTACTGTAAGTGTACTGTACTGTTCTGTTACTGTACTGTAACTGTACTGTTACTGCACTGTTACTGTACTGTTAATGTACTGTTACTGCACTGTTACTGTACTGTTACTGTACTGTTACTGTACTGCCACTTTCCAATGTACATCATTGTGGTATTAATTTATGTATTAATTGCAATTTTGTAATGTATTGATGTCTCAGCATATTATAGCAACCGCCACAATACACACCAAACTGTTTTCTGCAGTCCTTGAGAGCTTCATTAAACCCATAGCAGAGGTTGAGGTCCCCAGAGCTACTTTTAGCACACTGCATGAACTCTTCCATTTGCAGGGCACAAGGGTTGGCCTGCTGTTGCTGGACAGGGGCAGCTGAAGCCTCCTGAGTCGAGTCCACTCTACCACCTCCACCCACCATAGCGTGTCCTACAGCGTGGCCCTGTCACAGAATAGATAAAACCATATGAACACACAGTGTAAATGTGAGTGTTTGTTCTAACAACCATATGAACACACAGTGTAAATGTGGGTGTTTGTTCTAACAACCATATTGAACACGTTTGTACAGCTCATATTTTCAGTACATTGCAGCTACATGTAACACACAACAACAACAAAACAAACCATCAGGTGACTTAGTTTTGATCTTGAGTGCAGTTACACAATATTCGGAGTTATTGTCTCAACAAAGCATACAACTCTTTACTGCTGAGTATAATATTACATAAATTTGGTAGCGTAAGAAGAGACATTTTGGGGTTTGAGATAGTTTGTGATAAACAACTAATAAGTAACAGAAGTGTAATCCCATAGGCCTACAGTAACTGTTGTGGAGTAAGCAATTACTACACTGACCAAGTATGGACACAACATGGGACATGGTGTTAAATATTATGGACTTACCACTGCAGAGCCAATGGCCACTCCACCTGCCGTTGCCGCCATCTGTCCAAATAGCCCTGGTTGCTTAGGCTGAGGTGCATAAGTAGTAGGGGGCGGTGATGGGGCAACCTTGGCTGGCACTGATGATCTCATACCACCGCCAGCTCCACCTCGTCTACATTAAGAATAGACTGTCAAATATTAGAAAGTAGCAGGCTATCATACATGTGGGTATAAATGTAGATACGGGGAAGTCTACATGTATGCACACCAATGAAATGCGTTAAAAAGTTTAGAACCTATATTATTTGAAAACAAAGTGTTTGATTAACAATATTTAATATTCTTATTTGATGCATTATTAGATAATGCCCAATTTCGAACAAAGGGAATGCAAAGAACAACATCAATGATGGGATAACCCTAGACAATGCACGCTTATATTTTTGTGTTAGTGTAAAAAGTGTTGTGAGAGGATATTTATGTGCAGGCTCCTATGTAGCCTATGTTATTCAGGCTAGTGTTGCCTACTGATGCCCATACTGGATCAAATGACGCTATTAGTCAAATGATGCTATTGGTCAAATGATGCCATTGGTCAAATGATGCTATTGGTTGCTGACTCAAACACACCAAGTCACATTGTGCATTTTACTACCTGTTTCATAAGAAAGGGTGCACAAAATAAAACTAATTTCACAAGATCACAGTACATCAGTGTAGAGAGTCAATTTTTCAAGCTCTTAAATTTTCTGTGCCACAATGCACACACCTACGCATGGACATACGCGCACACACGCACGCACGCACACATTTGGAGTGCTGTAGAAAGCCACTGTTTGTCTCTACGAGCCTATACAATGATCAAGCTATTGCTTACTAACTGCATAGTAGAAAACACTAACTTCCCTTCTAGAAACTCCAGGCACCTACATTGTACAGAAAGATCTGGCGAGTCTCAATACTGGCCACAAGATACGTGTCATAACTACCTTAACTGTTTTACTCCTTTGCACCCAATTGTACAGTGCAATGACACTGCCCTCATAAGTTTTAATAATTGCTTTGACATTTTTCAGTTTATACTATTAGTCAAGAGTTAAATTAAATCCGCACATTGGGCCTACATCCAGACTTGAGTATTCCCTTTTACTTTGTATATATAAGCAGAGGCTGAGAGAGCCTAAGGAGTTCAGCTCAGTTATAATTCAGCCAATTACAATAAAGGATTTTATTTACTACAACAGCAACTATGCTACAGAGGGACAGTCTCGTCAGCACAAGAATTCGCTGCAGAAAAATTATCTTGACATTACAGGCTTTTCGAACCTGTCACAACACACGTGTAGTTGACTGGTAACTAGATTAAAGATGCGCCTACATCCCTATGTTCATGTATATTTGTAGAGCAACCTGTTTCACTTTTGATTCCTAATGTAGCTGCTATTGCTCTTAACAGTACATCTAGGCAAGATAAGTGAGAAGTAACACAAATCACAAATATTTCAGTAGTGGTAGAACGTTAGAGCACATTGTTGCCTTTCCGCATTTGTGAATTTAAAATATAATAGTAGGTCATATTAATATTAAATATTCTATTGCAATTAAATATCTTAGTCAACTCTCCTTCTTTTGCCTGTAGCATATCACATCTTGTTATGTCCTCTACGGTGAATTTCGCATGCCACAATCCATTGTCACCGTTATGCAACTCCTTCAATTGATAACTGTAACAGTGACACCAATTCGGCAATTGAACCTTTTCAACTCAAGACACAGTTAAATATCCTTTCACAACAGTTTCCTCCCCGTACCATACGGGACCTCAAGAATAGTGACCACACAATATATCCAAACAACTAGGCATCTGCCTAATAAAATCATATGGGTGGGCACAATCCAGGTATCCACTCTGCCCCTAAATGGCCAGTACCAGTGTTGGGTCCAAGTCGACTTGCAAGTCAACAAGTCAAGTCATTTCTAAAACTTTGGAGGCAAGTCAAGTCAGTGCTGCCTCAGGTCGAGTCAAGTCAGCCGTCATGCAAGTCACAAGTCAAGGTCGACTTGTCTACTTGCAAGTCAAAATGCAAGCCAAGTGGGGGACAACTTCAAAAATTACACATCTTAGAAAACATCACTTTTTTTCTTTTAGTAGACATGTCAAAGTGTAGCTTGGCAAGTATGTTGTTATACAATTATGGCAACTAGCCTATATGTGTAGTAATATTGGCACTATGATTGGGACTGGTCATGTACATGCAGTATTATATATTAGTAACGGTGATACAGTGTAACATAGCATATAAACAGCACATGGTACAGTACAGAGTGTCCACTGGCTAGTCCTGCAATTCCAATCTGCAGTAATTAACTAATTATTGCACTGTACATTGTATTCACTACTTACACCACACTTACACTGTGTGTACTTGTGACTATGCACTGTGTAGTCTCACATACACACAGCCTAGATGTTACACTTGGTGTATATCCTCATAGCTAACCTTGATATACTCTAAATGCCGCTAGTAGCACTGACGAAGTAAAAATGATATATACATGTAGGCTATGCAGACAATTGACACTTTTTTCCATGTTGGCTATACACTGTTCAAAATTTTTATCCTCCATATTGACTTGGCAGAAACCGAGTCAAAGCCACAAGTCGTTCATGTGTCCAAGCCAAGTCAAGTCAACATGTTGGCAAGTCCAAGTCAAGTCGACTTGTGACTTGACTTGGCAAGTCAAGTCAAATCTATAACTTGGACCCAGCTCTGGCCAGTAGGCCTACAGACTCCCTACTGGAAAAAAGTATTCCACCCTGCTAACTACTGCACAACAATGAGGCACGCCCCTTTTGCCCGCATAGGTGGTCTACCGCGTTGCAGACATTGATGTAAGTAATGTATAAGTAAATAGGCTATCATATTCTGTTGCTTAGATTTTTTGGAACCTAATGTAGCTGTACACAATTAAACAAAAGAGAGTTTTTGAATAATAATAATAAAACAATAATAATGGGCTACAAGACTTTCACATTGGATAGTAGTAGTTGTAGTAGGCCTATGGTTATAGTAACTATAACTATAATAGTAACCCCAAAGTCTGAGTAGTCTTCCTGAGTTGTCCTCTCTTGTATGAGCGGAGAGACATAATTGGAAACCAAACTATTTATGCTAAATTTAGTTGTTTATTTCTCTTTCGGCGATGATATTATTTTACCACAAGTAGTTAAGTGCATTTTGGAAAAATACCCCAAACCCCTACCCACTACCTCTATTCACTCATGGAAGTTTTTAGAAAACAATTTATGAAGAAGTTGTCATCTCATTGTAGTAGGCCTATAGGCCTACTCTCAAATAAATAAGAAGTTTTCTTGCTAATTGCACTTCTTTGATGTTTGAAATAAAAATGACAAGTGAATATATGTGGCCCAGTATCATGTTATCAAAAGTGCAGAAAGAATCTATAAACTCTTTGTTAATTATAGAAAAGTTGTTGAATAAAAACCTTTCCATGTGCTTTATAACAAGGTTAACTGGGTTACTCAGATGACATAGACTGTCTGTTTGAGATCAATTTGTGGCAGATGACATCATCTGCTCTTGCACTGGCAGACCTTTTAGAATAGCTCTAGCCAAGTACTATTCAACAAGCTGCTATTCAGCTTTTTGATTGGTATTGTAATTGGTCAATCTTGGATATTGTATTCTCCCTCTTTAACGGACTAAATTACTCTCCTATTGGGAGTCCCGGATACACGGCACAACTAATCCACTCGCTAAGGTTGTTCCATCAATTTACCTTCTTGGCATGGTTGTATGAGCGATTATAGTTGGTGAAAATCTCCAGATATCAGTTTGAGTTTGGCAACAGCCACCAAATATTCACATTAAAAGCTTGATGTGTGATCATTATTATGCACGTAAGGAACGTATTTATTTCATTCAACAATAGTGACTAAAAATGGTATCTAACCTCGGACTAGGCACGGTTCCCAGTGTTGACAAGTCATTGCGAAATTGCACGCCCTTGTAAAGTACGAGAGGATAACTCGGATTTACCTATACATGTCGAGATGATTTTTTTTGCACGTAGTTACATGTATTTACAGAGCTCTAGCAAGTACGACTTGGTAGCTCATTTGTTTGACTATTTGTATTCCATTTCTAACATGGGCAGCTGTATAACTCCTACTTACCACAACTCAAATGCAATAATTATATGGACTGCCTATAATTGAGGAGAGGAGTGCGCCTTGTCCTTGCCAGGCTTGCTTATAATTAACTAAAGATCTAGTTTTTCAGTCAAGTGTGGAGAGTCCACATTTGAACAGCTGTCCTTGCTCCCTGTGCCCGTACATAACATAGACTGTACTGCAGTAGCCTTGTAGAAGTATTGGTAGTAAAAATAAAAAATACAACAAAAAATACTGTCTTGACACTTGGTTCATAACATAAAACAAGTATGAACTTTGTATTGTGGATTACATTACATGCAGGTCTGAGACAAGACAAGTGCAGTCCATTTACTTTTGGTAAGTAACATCACAATAGGGTACACAATGTTCTGTGTTATCTTTGCTTATAACATGTCATTTAAAATAACATTGATATTTTAGACTGTGTTTTATTTTAGATAAGAATACAGAATCTAAAGTTCGAAATGTACATTGTAGGCTACATATGAATATTTCACGCTGGTATTGTTAGAGCCACAATGCTATATTGTTTGACAAAGTAGAGTGACAGCAGCTGACTTATGAGTACACCAGTACACATCCTACACTAGAGATTATAAATGCTGCTAGCAATCTATGAGCCAGAATATAAGCATACAATGTATTTACAGGGTATATCACAGCTGCTGATAGTATGTATAGACTATTAACTATTAGATACATGTATGAACAGCTAAATGTACATGTACAGCACTACTAAATACTGGTCTGCTACTACAGTACTCAGAACAAGTCATCCTCATCTCCGTAGGTCACCATGTTACGAGTCGAAGGAGCTACAGACTTTGGTTCAGGAACCTATAAATATAAAAAGTATCATTGTAGTGGTACTGGTTGTAGTGGTACCGGTAGTAGTGGTACCGGTAGTAGTGGTACCGGTAGTAGTGGTATCGGTAGTAGTGGTACTGATTGTAGTGGTACCGGTAGTAGCGGTACTGATTGCAGTGGTAGTGGTTGTAGTGGTACTGGTTGTAGTGGTACCGGTAGTAGTGGTAGTGGTTGTAGTGATACTGGTTGTAGTGGTACCGGTAGTAGTGGTTGTAGTGGTACCGGTAGTAGCGGTACTGATTGTAGTGGTACCGGTAGTAGCGGTACTGATTGTAGTGGTAGTGGTACCGGTAGTAGTGGTTGTAGTGGTACTGGTTGTAGTGGTACCGGTAGTAGTGGTACTGGTTGTAGTGGTACCGGTAGTAGTGGTACTGATTGTAGATGGAACAGACACCAGTATATGCAGCAAAAAAGTGTATGTAATTTACATAATGAGCTACTTCCGCTACTAGCCTAATATTTCAACGCTCATCCCAGCATCATCATCAGAGGACAAATCATTTATTCTCTGATGATGATGCTCAGATGAGCATTGAAATATTAGGAAATAAATCAAAAATAAAAATGCGTCTTGTCTTACTACTTATAATAAAAATACTAGCCCACACTAACATTTTGCAACACTACTATTCTAGAATGATTCTACAGAACTTATACTGTTTATATGATAATCTATTACTACTGCTAAAATACCTGTGGATTATTCTTGTCATATTCTACTCTGTTCTGGTGGCTGCCCCTCTGTTTTCTGGCAATCTCCACCTCTAGTTTACAACCATTCACCATAGTACCATTGAACTCACTGACTGCCTCATCAGCTGTCTCCACTGTGTCAAAGGTAATGAACCCTGAGCTGAAAGATCAAAGGAGACATGAAATTCCATTCACCTACCCGACCATCCACCTACCCGACCATCCATATTTAGTATATAGTTATACTCACGGTTTGTTATTCTCCATGTTTATATGGACTATGGTGCCATTCACATTTGAGAACGTCTCCCTGAGAACCTCTTCCGTTATATTATGGCCCCTGACATAGACTCTGGGACCCCGTCTAGGGAGAGAAAGTGATGGGGTGCGATGAGATGCGTGTACAAATGTTTGTGTTAGGCTGGGTCTGCTTGTGGGACCACCGCTAGCAAACATATCAGAGTCTTCAGTGGAGGTACCAGCTGTACTGTCAGATACATTGTAAGGTTTGTAGCCAGCTATAGAACTCTGCCTGTCCAGGGTGTCCTGTTATTACAATCATAGTACACAACATTCTACAATGCTATACACACTATTCTACAATGCTATACACACTATTCTACAATGCTATACACACCATTCTACAATGCTATACACACCATTCTACAATGCTATACACACCATTCTACAATGCTATACACACCATTCTACAATGCTATACACACCATTCTACAATGCTATACACACCATTCTACAATGCTATACACACCATTCTACAATGCTATACACACTATTCTACAATGCTATACACACCATTCTACAATGCTATACACACTATTCTACAATGCCATACACATTATTCTACAATGCTATACACACTATTCTACAATGCTATACACACTATTCTACAATGCCATACACATTATTCTACAATGCTATACACACTATTCTACACTGCTATACACAACATTCTACAATGCTATACACACCATTCTACAATGCTATACACACCATTCTACAATGCTATACACACTATTCTACAATGCTATACACACCATTCTACAATGCTATACACACTATTCTACAATGCCATACACATTATTCTACAATGCTATACACACCATTCTACAATGCTATACACACCATTCTACAATGCTATACACACTATTCTACAATGCTATACACACCATTCTACAATGCTATACACACTATTCTACAATGCCATACACATTATTCTACAATGCTATACACACTATTCTACAATGCTATACACACTATTCTACACTGCTATACACACTATTCTACACTGCTATACACACTATTCTACAATGCTATACACACTATTCTACAATGCTATACACACTATTCTACAATCCTATACATATGCACGTACTATGTATTTTAAATGTCTATAACTATTATATTGACTAACATGATTTGAGCAGTTAAGGTAGGCTGTGGAGAAGTCGCAAGTTTGTCTCCTGTCCATAGTCGCCATTAACACGGGCTATCACCAATACTGTGGTCACACCTTGCAATACAGGCTACTACCTACGCTGTTAGCTAACCCCAGACTATTACCTACACTGTGAGCTCACCTTGGATAGTGAGCCACGGTCAATTCTGGCTCTCTTAAATTGCTTGGCCTTAGTTGAAGCATCAACTCTAATAGCTCCAGACTTCAGTAACTTCTTAGCTTGCTCTACAAAACCAGCACTTGTATACATTTAATCATTCATACAATAGAATCAATGAGACAAACCATTGAGAAAAGATCTCTAGATGCTGCAAAGTTGTTCAGTTGAGTGATTCTAATCTTGACCATCAGTTAGCCCAAACCCCAACCACTAACAAATACATTCCAGTGTATTCAAACAAGAGCATATACGACATTGAGATAAACCCCAACCACTAACAAATACATTCCAGTGCATTCAAACAAGAGCATTTACGACATTGAGACAAACCCAAAATATAGACAATATACGTACCAGTGGCAGCCTCAGCTGCCTCACTTGTTGCTCTTTTAAGATTTTTCTTTTCTGTCTCGCCATCTGTAGGCCTGGTACTGGAGGTCCTCAGCTGAGCTAGCTGTTTTTTCTGCGACAGTACAATTACTCTAGTGATTTCTGTACTCACCTTCCTCAGTGACTCATCATATTGTATTATATATAATGAGCCATAATACATATTATACAATCATATATTATTTGAAATCGGCCAAATAAACCTGCCTAATATCCACAGTGTGATTGGTGCTGTTCAAAGACACACGTGTATCTAAGAATAGTAGTAGTGGGTAGGTGTGTGATCGACATTCGATCACCAATCACTGAAAACTGTACTGTAGGCCTGTGAATTCAGACTATATAGGCAAGCAGACTCAATAGGACTTATATATGTATATATTCTGCCAGGTTGTAAATCAAGAACAGCTCATCACCCAACACATTGTTAGGCAGTCAAAGTACACTCTTTGGATGATAGATGAAACCTACCAGCTTTCTGAGCTGGGCAAACTTTCGCTTTAGTTCGTGTTCCTGCTCAGTTAGTTTGCTAGGGAATGTCATGTATACCATCCTTAAAAAAGCCTCTTGCTCAATCTTTCAGGTAATCTGCTCAGTAACAGACCTCTTCCGCAGACTGATACGCAGCTCAATCTGAGTGCCAAATGGAAACTGGATTTTGTTAATGCCTGCAATTGCAATGGTTAGAATAGGGCACATGGTAATGGTAAAAAGATTTATAGCTGGTAAGTAATTTGTCAATAAATTGAAGTGGAATTTTAAACCAATCATCTTATGCTGATTCGAAGGCGTCATTTTTATTGGTTTACACTCGATCATAGCCTGAAACTCCAACAATTATCCTGTATCATGGAAATTATGTTATTTATTGCAGACAATCTCTGCTTGGATTGCTGAATGGAAGCCATTAGTAAACTTTGTTGGGGAGTACTCTTATCTACACCAACATTACGTAACCTTTTCTATCTTTTTCCATTCTTACATGTAGTTCTATTTGAAAAATTGAAGTTTTCTCAAAAGATAGATGGTGAACTTTTCTGACTGTACAGTAGACAGCACAGATTATCTGGGATATGCTCCACCCAACAACTTCAATCTGACTCCCTGAAATTAGCATTAGTCATACAACACTCCAACACTAGTCTCATCAACAGCTTACTTATAGGCAGTAAATCTCTGTATGGTGCTGGTTTATTTATGGTTTACCTGCATAGTTGCGAATAGCTCATTTTATGTAACACAGTCAGTCAGTCAGTATGGCCTAGGGGCGAAGATGCTTGCCTCTAATCCAGACAGCCTGGGTTCGCTTCCCCGGCTTCAGGCTTAATCCGACCACTCAGTCCCCTCAGTCCCCGCCGATCTGGACTTGAAATAACGAGGTCCTATGTGTGTATACCATCTGCTTGCAAGATAAAAATCCATCTCTGCCCTCTTTGAAACAAGAGCAGCCACATAACAGTGGGACAGGTGAAAACGGCAGCACCAGCACTGTCTGTTCCAGCCTTGTCAGCAAAATGCTTGACGCTGGGTTCATAACAGGCAGTGACTGAAAAGTGGTGGTGAAACCTTGGCAAGCTCACACGCCACTATAAATAAGATGGGCCTAAGCACTTGGTATATAAAATGCCACATATATACTCTGTCACGACAGTCTGCCATAAATAGATGCAGTCTCAGATTCCAGTTTCCGGTTTGTTGTCCTCCAATCAGATTTCGGTCGAAAATTGGGATGAATTTTATAGTACGTTGCAATCCTGTCGGTCTGGATCTTGGCTCCGGGTGGTACTAGAACCTTGGGGTTTGGGGTCCCTAGCCTTAGGCTGCCAGACCCAACCCAAGCCGGGGTGGGTACTCGACCCGACCCATCCGCTGACTGCGTGTTGGAACTCGAGCTATGCCAGTGACTTATATGTTGCAATTCTGCCAGTCTGGATCTCGGTTCCGGATGGTGTTAGGACCTTGGGACTGGGACCCTGGTATTGATGCCAGGGTGGAGTCGTAGCCTTAGGCCCTCAACCCCAATTCAGGGAGGGGTGGGTCAAGTACCTACCCCACCTGCAAGATTGGTGTTGAAACTCGGGCTATAGACTTGAGTTGTCTCCCTAATGAATGGAAACAACTCATGGATACGCTGTAACATACCTGCACGACCACATATCATGATTACATGCAAGTGAAACAAGCAAATACTGTAGTCAGATTTGCGTTGCAGGCCATGCTCGGAGAGCTTTATGGAGAATGTGAGAATTGCAAGTGAAGCGAGCAAATAATGCAGTGAGACTTGCGTCACAGACCAAGCACGAAGTGCTTGTTATCATTATTTATTTTATGTCACACATAAAATGTGTTATTCACAACTATGCAGCTTCAATTTTGATAACATTATTCATGTTATCACATATATGTGATAACACAAATAATATCATCCAAATTGAAGCTAATTAAAATTAAATAAAATTTTGAGGTATTTTTAGGCAAGGAAGTTTTACTCTATACAAAAGACGCAATGCAATAGTGTGTGCGTGTTTGCATGACACACGCATGTTCCAAACATCTGAGGCCTGCCAATATATTTTAGTGTTTCAGATGAAGAGTTTTTTCAGCTTTTCATTGGTATGCATATTTTCTATGCTACATTAATAGTCTATGAACAATCGTCAAATCAAACTGCTACTGACTGATAAGACACCTCAACTCAAAATTCTGTGATTTTGCTTGCAATTTCAACATATGCATAAAGCACAACCATAACCATAACCCCAGAAACGACCAACCGGATATCGGCAGACAATTAAATTTACATGAAAACATTAAATAAGTCAGGAAGTGTTGAGACATTAAATCAATGTTTTCGGCAGTAGATTAGATTGTAGCTTGTAGATTACATCATACAGTGGCTAACAGCCAAATGTAACTCAGCTTGTAGATTACATCATACAGTGGCTAACAGCCAAATGTAACTCAGCTTGTAGATTACATCATACAGTGGCTAACAACCAAATGTAACTCAGCTTGTAGATTACATCATACAGTGGCTAACAACCAAATGTAACTCAGCTTGTAAATTACATCATACAGTGGCTAACAACCAAATGTAACTCAGCTTTTAGCTAGATAACCATTACACTTGCATTAAGCAGTACATAGCCTAGTCACCCACATTTTCCAGTGTATTCATCCAAGTACCTTTTTCAGTACACAGTTTCTTTATACCATTATTTGAATCAGCTAATACTGATTTCTAAACTGATGCCAGTGCATACCCACTGGTAGCTCACCCACACATCAGTCAAGTAAAGAGTGTGAGGCCATCCTCCCTCAAGAATTCAACACTTGGGCCAGTCATAAGTAAAGCAGTCAGTGTCAGCTTGGTTGGCGTTAGTCTGGTGTTAGTACTCTGGTTCATAAATATATAATATAAATATAATAATCATAATGCACAGCTGTGCCCACTGCCAAGCCAGACACAGCAGTAGCCTGCATAGGCCTAGGCTATAATGTGAAATGAGGTTTCTATTTATGGGTAAATCCATATACCTTATTGAATAGAAATAATAACGGATTTGATGCTAAAACAGTGACTGTTTCTTTTAAAATTTTAACTTTTGGCACCATTTTTGTAGAATATCACTAATACATTAGGATGGTGGTGTTGCTGTTAGGTGCAGTAGTGGAGAAATTTGGATAGCCTTAGTTCCTTGTTTGTGGTTTGGGGTAAGGGCAGTTAACCAGCAAATATAGAGAAGACAACTTCTCCTGCTTCATTTTTGGCGAAGAACAAAGGCTATCTCAAATTTCTCCACTTCTGCACCTAACTCTGGTGTTGCTGGTTTGATTACCGGATTGCCAGTTTATTAATCTCTGTTATAATTGTAGGGTTAGTCATTGGCTCATTAAATATTGGTTATTATATCCACTAAACTAATTAATAACCTTCTAGCAGCATTAAAATTCAGTGGTCATTTAAAAGTACGTGTGTGTATAAGTGGAATGCTAGGAAAGTCTAGTAAAAAATGAAGGATAAATCTATATATATATGGGGCTAGCTATCGTTAAAAAGCCAAAAGCTTGATATAGCTGAGGTAAGAGAAAGAGAGAGGATAACTCTTCCCATAATACTGAAGCAACTAGAGCCTAAAAATATAGGCCTATATCAATTACTACGATATTTATATGGAGTCATCGACTCGTCATAAAATAAATTAATCTAATAGAATCGAATAGGCCAAGGCGGAGACCAATAACTCTATATAAAAAAAACCACAGGTAAACAGGAATCAATCAAGCTGAATTGCAATTGACAAGTAAGTAAGGCCTATCTAGATGACTTGATAACAATTTGAGTTTTGGTGACATTTAAAGATTTTACTTTGACACATGCAAGTTTTAATTAATCACTAAGATGAATTGACTTAGGTTAAAACGTCAAACGTGAAATGTACAACAGCCAATCTTTCTTGTCTCATTGAACAAGATTAGGCAGACTCCTTTGAATACCTTTGACGTCATCGGACACTCAGGAACACTAAGTGTATAAAGGAGTGCCTCATTTGGCTAACAGTGTGCAATGTGTTTGGCTACAGGGGTTACAGCAATCTGCTGTTGATTAGTAGTTGATGGTGCTACGGTAGTCCTCCTTTACAGGGGGGTTGGACTACAGCCTTCTGTTACAGGTAAATGCTGCGTTCTGCTTGTCACGGTTGTGTTCACTCTGGTGTCTCTTATGGTTCTCGGTAAGAAACTACCATGGTATATCTGTGAGGTCGTGGAGACCGATGTCAACTCGCCACGGGCAGCCGATCTGGTGGTCATCGTCATACTTTTGCGGTCTCTGGTAATCTCATCATATGCCAACGAAAGCGCTGAGTGGCGTTCTTCTTCCTGCAGGATTTTCATAAGGAGAGCTAGCCTGTGGTTCCTACGCCTTTGTTTGAGGGGCTGTAGACCAAGTTCGGAGCATGCCTCAGTGACACTCTCTCGCCCCCTCAATCTGGCAATAAACCTAACAGCCCTGTGCTGTATCATTTCAAGTGACTCAATGTCTTTGGCTAAGGTCGGGTCCCACACGGTGTCCGCATATTCCAATATTGGGCGACACAGGCTAGTGTAAGCTAGTAACCGACCTTCTTTGGGGGCTCCATGCAGAATGTGCTTGATAGCTCCCAGAGTTCTGGAGGCCTTTTCTTTCTTGAGCGCCATATGTTGGTCAAATTTAAGGTTTGACTGCATGACCACACCGAGGTATGTCGTTTTGTCAACCCATTCCATCACAGTTTCACCTAGCTTGTATGTTGGTCTACTATTTTGGTTCCCGAAGGCTATGACTTTACATTTCTTGTCATTGAATGGCATTTTCCAATCAACAGACCATGTGTGTATGGCATCAATGTTGTTCTGGAAACGTATAGCATCGTCATCTGTGTCAACTGTCTGATATAACAGTGTATCATCAGCGTAAAGGCTTACACTGCAGTCTACCTCCAGTGGCAGGTCGTTAATGTAGATCAGGAAGAGTGTGGGGCCCAGACTCGAAGGATATCTCTTTTCCACACCATCTTGGAGCATGAATCTCTCTTTTCAAATCTTATACCTACACTCGATCTGATCAAGGCGTCTTACTCCTTGATCTAATGAAAGGCACACATGATATTAACACCATGCATGCTAATGTAAATGTTTTTAACTCTGTTGCCCGGCACACTAACAACTTTCTGCACAGCTTTCTCATCAGAACGGCTCGGGAGCTCCGCACTGGTGAGATCATAGCGGACTAACAAAAAATACCTGCAACTGTGATAGTTCCTCTTTTCCCCTAACCTGGGGTCTAGGAGCTTAACCAAGACAAGACCTGCTCATCAGCTCATGGCTGGCTACTGAACCTCAACTTGAGTTTCCGAAAGACGCTTGCAAGTATCCTTGAAAGCAATATAGGTATTTGATCCACAGCCTAAATTACTAGATTCTTCCCCGTGATTTACAATCAACATTGCTTGGGTGTCCTGACCTACTTCGTTCGAGGTGAAATAGTATTACACCTCAACTTTATAAATAAAATTCTTCGCGGAGAAGAACTTAGTGCTGAATTTAGCTTTGACCTGTTAAATGCGCTGTTACAACGATTCTCATTATTAATTTTTTAAAAGCAGGGTGACCAATTACTGTGCGATAAATGACCACGTAGCCAATCAATGGACTTGACAGCCGGAACCGTTTCTGCTAGAAGCAAATTGTAGAGAAGTAGGCTATGTACATGTAAGTGTAGACAACTCTTGACTGCTAAGTAACAGTTTAGAGTTTTTGATGAGTGTTATTTAGGAAGCAGCTACATAGCATTCATCAACTGAATCATAAGAAGACTAGTTTTATAACTAGACACCACTCCACTTGTATCCAAACTGAGCCTATGTGGTACAGTCTCTGCTAATTATATTGAACATCTGCACAATGCACTTTAGATATATAATATTACATGGAGAAAAGTTATTAAAATCTTGACATAAATATAAAAAGAACAATGAATCTTCGATAAGCCATGAATGGCCCCAGCAATACATAAATATTGTCTAAAAAAGCTAAACAAATAAATTTAACAAAAATTCAATTTTCATAAAAAATAAAGAAACAACAGGTTGATGAGATAACAAATTTCAACATTAGTGTTACAAAGTACAAAATGACTGTATGATAAGTGTCGTATGAGATGTCAGTACAGAACGAGTATGTGCGTACATCGTAACGGTGCAGTGACTTAATATTAGTACATGTACAGTACGCTCTACAAGTGTAGCAGTGGTGGTGGTGGTGGTAATGGTAGTGGTGGTGGTAGCAGCAGCAGTAGTAGTAATGTAACGACTAGAGGCACGTCTGTGCATGGAATCTGTCTGTCTTCGGCTCACATTGAGTTTATTTCACCCATAATGTTCACCACTCTGCTTTTATACTTTGTAGATATGTCCTTCTCAACCTATCAAACAAATCAACAACTGAACCACTTACCAACTAGCTAGTTACTGACTCACACATGCACTCACAGACTAGAGTAGTGATAATGACTGACTTACACATACACTCACAGACTGGTGTAGTAATACTGACTGAATTGCACATACACTCACAGACTGGTGTAGTGATAATGACTGACTCACACATACACTCGCAGACTGGTGTAGTCATACTGACTGACTCACACTTAAGACTCACAGACTGATGTAGTAATACTGACTGACTTGCACATACACTCACACACTGGTGTAGTCATACTGACTGACTCACACTTAAGACTCACGGACTGATGTAGTAATACTGACTGACTTGCGCATACACTCACACACTGGTGTAGTCATACTGACTGACTCACACATACACTCGCAGACTGGTGTAGTCATACAGACTGACTCACACTTAAGACTCACAGACTGATGTAGTAATACTGACTGACTTGCACATACACTCACACACTGGTGTAGTCATACTGACTGACTCACACACACTCACAGACTGGTGTAGTGATACTGACTGACTTACACATACACTCACAGACTGGTGTAGTAACACTGGCTGACTCACACATACACTCACACACTGGTGTAGTGATACTGACTGACTCACACATACACTCACACACTGGTGTAGTGATACTGACTGACTCACACATACACTCACAGACTGGTGTAGTGATACTGACTGACTCACACATACACTCACACACTGGTGTAGTGATACTGACTGACTCACACATACACTCACAGACTGGTGTAGTGATACTGACTGACTCACACTTAAGACTCACAGACTGATGTAGTAATACTGACTGACTCACACATACACTCACACACTGGTGACTGGCTGACTCACACATACACTCACAGACTGGTGTAGTGATACTGACTGACTCACACATACACTCACAGACTGGTGTAGTGATACTGACTGCCTTGCACATACACTCACACACTGGTGTAGTAACACTGGCTGACTCACACATACACTCACACACTGGTCTAGTGATACTGACTGACTCACACATACACTCACAGACTGGTGTAGTGATACTTACTTGTTTCTTTAACTCGAGTGTCTTCTGCTTGATGAGGTTAATTTTGGGTTTAGTCTCTTTCTCCTCATGTGCCGCCTCCTCCCTCTTTATTACCATCAGCCTGGCAGAAGCGGCCATCTTGTCAGCCTGATCCCTAACTTTGGTGATGTTCTCAGTGATTCTTTCTACATATCTATAGCAGTACAGCAGTAGATATGGTAGTAGATACGGCAGTAGATACGGCAGTAGATACGGTAGTAGATACGGCAGTAGATACAGCAGTAGATACAGTAGTAGATAGAGTAGTAGATACGACAGTAGATACGGCAGTAGATACAGTAGTAGATACGGCAGTAAATAGAGTAGTAGATAGAGTAGTAGATACGGCAGTAGATACAGTAGTAGATACGGCAGTAGATACAGTAGTAGATACGGTAGTAGATAGAGTAGTAGATACAGTAGTAGATAAAGTAGTAGATACGGCAGTAGATACAGTAGTAGATACAGCAGTAGATACAGTAGTAGATACGGTAGTTGATAGAGTAGTAGATACGGCAGTAGATACAGCAGTAGATAGAGTAGTAGATAGAGTAGTAGATACAGTAGTAGATACAGTAGTAGATAGAGTAGTAGATAGAGTAGTAGATACAGTAGTAGATACAGTAGTAGATACGGCAGTAGATACGGCAGTAGATACAGTAGTAGATACAGCAGCAGATACGGCAGTAGATACAGTAGTAGATACGGCAGTAGATACAGTAGTAGATACGGCAGTAGATACAGTAGTAGATACGGCAGTAGATACAGTAGTAGATACGGCAATAAACTAAAAATTTGTCCTTCAATCGGCTTGAGTGCCAATGTTTAGACGAGCGTCTCTCAGGTAGAAGCGAGTGGAGCTGGTGTCTACTGTCATTGGCTATTCTAATAAAATGACTACGATACAAATTTTCAGAAAAAAAGTTGTAAATCAGGAATACCTAAAATTGATAATCTCTCACAATAGCTATCTACATCAGGTAGAATTACCTTTGTATACAATCTTTGAACATGTTCAAGGAACGTTAGTTGGCTATCAGTGTGTATTGAATAAAAAGCAGGTACACAGTAAGTTAGCACTGAACGAATGTTAGTAACATAAAATAGGTACAATTTATCACTAGATATAGAGGGTCTTTTCAGTTGAATTAGAGTATACAGTGTAGATACATATTATATACATACTCCTACTACATACCTGGGGGAATTAGAGTATACAGTGTAGATATATATATACATACTCCTACTACATACCTGGGGGAATTAGAGTATACAGTGTAGATATATATATACATACTACTATTACATACCTGGGGGAATTAGAGTATACAGTGTAGATACATATACGTACTCCTATTACATACCTGGGGGAATTAGAGTATACAGTGTAGATACATATATATACATACTACTACTACATACCTGGAGGAATTAGAGTATACAGTGTAGATACATATATACATACTACTACATACCTGGGGGAATTAGAGTATACAGTGTAGATACAGATATACATACTACTACTACATACCTGGGGAATTAGAGTATACAGTGTAGATACATATTATATACATACTCCTACTACATACCTGGATGAATTAGAGTATACAGTGTAGATACATATATACATACTACTACTACATACCTGGGTGAATTAGAGTATACAGTGTAGATATATATATACATACTACTACTACATACCTGGGGGAATTAGAGTATACAGTGTAGATACATATACATACTACTACTACATACCTGGGGGAATTAGAGTATACAGTGTAGATACACATATACATGCTACTACTACATACCTGGGTGAATTAGAGTATACAGTGTAGATACATATATATACTACTACTACATACCTGGGGGAATTAGAGTATACAGTGTAGATACATATATATACTACTACTACATACCTGGGGGAATTAGAGTATACAGTGTAGATACATATACATACTACTATTACATACCTGGGGGAATTAGAGTATACAGTGTAGATACACATATACATACTCCTATTACATACCTGGGTGAATTAGAGTATACAGTGTAGATACATATATACATACTCCTACTACATACCTGGGGGAATTAGAGTATACAGTGTAGATACATATATACATACTACTACTACATACCTGGGGGAATTAGAGTATACAGTGTAGATACATATACATACTCCTATTACATACCTGGGGGAATTAGAGTATACAGTGTAGATACATATACATACTCCTACTACATACCTGGGGGAATTAGAGTATACAGTGTAGATACATATATACATACTACTACTACATACCTGGGGGAATTAGAGTATACAGTGTAGATACATATATACATACTACTACTACATACCTGGGTGAATTAGAGTATACAGTGTAGATACATATATACATACTCCTATTACATACCTGGGTGAATTAGAGTATACAGTGTAGATATATATACATACTCCTACTACATACCTGGGTGAATTAGAGTATACAGTGTAGATATATATATACATACTACTACTACATACCTGGGGGAATTAGAGTATACAGTGTAGATACATATATACATACTCCTACTACATACCTGGGGGAATTAGAGTATACAGTGTAGATACAGATATACATACTACTACTACATACCTGGGGGAATTAGAGTATACAGTGTAGATACATATATACATACTACTATTACATACCTGGGTGAATTAGAGTATACAGTGTAGATATATATATATACTACTACTACATACCTGGGTGAATTAGAGTATACAGTGTAGATACATATATACATACTCCTACTACATACCTGGGTGAATTAGAGTATACAGTGTAGATACATATATACATACTACTACTACTACATACCTGGGTGAATTAGAGTATACAGTGTAGATACAGATATACATACTACTACTACATACCTGGGGGAATTAGAGTATACAGTGTAGATACATTTACATACTCCTACTACATACCTGGGTGAATTAGAGTATACAGTGTAGATACATATATACATACTACTATTACATACCTGGGTGAATTAGAGTATACAGTGTAGATACATATATACATACTACTACTACATACCTGGGTGAATTAGAGTATACAGTGTAGATACATATATATACTACTACTACATACCTGGGTGAATTAGAGTATACAGTGTAGATACATATATACATACTCCTACTACATACCTGGGGGAATTAGAGTATACAGTGTAGATACATATATACATACTACTACTACATACCTGGGTGAATTAGAGTATACAGTGTAGATACATATATACATACTCCTATTACATACCTGGGTGAATTAGAGTATACAGTGTAGATATATATATATACTACTACTACATACCTGGGTGAATTAGAGTATACAGTGTAGATACATATATACATACTCCTACTACATACCTGGGTGAATTAGAGTATACAGTGTAGATACATATATACATACTACTACTACTACATACCTGGGTGAATTAGAGTATACAGTGTAGATACAGATATACATACTACTACTACATACCTGGGGGAATTAGAGTATACAGTGTAGATACATTTACATACTCCTACTACATACCTGGGTGAATTAGAGTATACAGTGTAGATACATATATACATACTACTATTACATACCTGGGTGAATTAGAGTATACAGTGTAGATACATATATACATACTACTACTACATACCTGGGTGAATTAGAGTATACAGTGTAGATACATATATACATACTACTACTACATACCTGGGGGAATTAGAGTATACAATGTAGATACAGATATACATACTACTATTACATACCTGGGGGAATTAGAGTATACAGTGTAGATACATATACATACTACTACTACTACATACCTGGAGGAATTAGAGTATACAGTGTAGATACATATATACATACTACTACTACATACCTGGGGGAATTAGAGTATACAGTGTAGATACATATATACATACATACTACTACATACCTGGGTGAATTAGAGTATACAGTGTAGATACATATATACATACTACTACTACATACCTGGGTGAATTAGAGTATACAGTGTAGATACATATATACATACTCCTATTACATACCTGGGTGAATTAGAGTATACAGTGTAGATACAGATATACATACTACTATTACATACCTGGGGGAATTAGAGTATACAGTGTAGATACATATACATACTACTACTACATACCTGGAGGAATTAGAGTATACAGTGTAGATACATATATACATACTACTACTACATACCTGGGGGAATTAGAGTATACAGTGTAGATACATATATACATACATACTACTACATACCTGGGTGAATTAGAGTATACAGTGTAGATACATATATACATACTACTACTACATACCTGGGGGAATTAGAGTATACAGTGTAGATACATATACATACTACTACTACATACCTGGGGGAATTAGAGTATACAGTGTAGATACACATATACATACTACTACTACATACCTGGGTGAATTAGAGTATACAGTGTAGATACATATATATACTACTACTACATACCTGGGGGAATTAGAGTATACAGTGTAGATACATATATATACTACTACTACATACCTAGGGGAATTAGAGTATACAGTGTAGATACATATACATACTACTATTACATACCTGGGGGAATTGGAGTATACAGTGTAGATACACATATACATACTCCTATTACATACCTGGGTGAATTAGAGTATACAGTGTAGATACATATATACATACTCCTACTACATACCTGGGGGAATTAGAGTATACAGTGTAGATACATATATACATACTACTACTACATACCTGGGGGAATTAGAGTATACAGTGTAGATACATATACATACTCCTATTACATACCTGGGGGAATTAGAGTATACAGTGTAGATACATATATACATACTACTACTACATACCTGGGGGAATTAGAGTATACAGTGTAGATACATATATACATACTACTACTACATACCTGGGTGAATTAGAGTATACAGTGTAGATACATATATACATACTCCTATTACATACCTGGGTGAATTAGAGTATACAGTGTAGATATATATACATACTCCTACTACATACCTGGGTGAATTAGAGTATACAGTGTAGATACATATATACATACTACTATTACATACCTGGGGGAATTAGAGTATACAGTGTAGATACATATATACATACTACTATTACATACCTGGGGGAATTAGAGTATACAGTGTAGATACATATACATACTCCTACTACATACCTGGGTGAATTAGAGTATACAGTGTAGATATATATATACATACTACTACTACATACCTGGGGGAATTAGAGTATACAGTGTAGATACATATATACATACTCCTACTACATACCTGGGGGAATTAGAGTATACAGTGTAGATACATATATACATACTACTACTACATACCTGGGGGAATTAGAGTATACAGTGTAGATACATATATACATACTCCTACTACATACCTGGGTGAATTAGAGTATACAGTGTAGATACATATATACATACTACTACTACTACATACCTGGGGGAATTAGAGTATACAGTGTAGATACATATACATACTACTACTACATACCTGGGGGAATTAGAGTATACAGTGTAGATACATATACATACTACTACTACATACCTGGGGGAATTAGAGTATACAGTGTAGATACATATATACATACTCCTATTACATACCTGGGGGAATTAGAGTATACAGTGTAGACATATATACATACTACTACTACATACCTGGGGGAATTAGAGTATACAGTGTAGATATATATACATACTACTACTACATACCTGGGGGAATTAGAGTATACAGTGTAGATATATATATACATACTCCTACTACATACCTGGGTGAATTAGAGTATACAGTGTAGATACATATATACATACTACTACTGCATACCTGGGTGAATTAGAGTATACAGTGTAGATACATATACATACTACTATTACATACCTGGGGGAATTAGAGTATACAGTGTAGATACATATATACATACTACTACTACATACCTGGGGGAATTAGAGTATACAGTGTAGATACATATACATACTACTATTACATACCTGGGGGAATTAGAGTATACAGTGTATATACATATATACGTACTCCTACTACATACCTGGGGGAATTAGAGTATACAGTGTAGATACATATACATACTACTATTACATACCTGGGTGAATTAGAGTATACAGTGTAGATACATATATACATACTACTATTACATACCTGGGTGAATTAGAGTATACAGTGTAGATATATATACATACTCCTATTACATACCTGGGGGAATTAGAGTATACAGTGTAGATACATATATACATACTACTACTACATACCTGGGGGAATTAGAGTATACAGTGTAGATACATATACATACTACTACTACATACCTGGGTGAATTAGAGTATACAGTGTAGATACATATATACATACTCCTACTACATACCTGGGGGAATTAGAGTATACAGTGTAGATACATATATACATACTCCTACTACATACCTGGGGGAATTAGATTATACAGTGTAGATACATATATACATACTACTACTACATACCTGGGGGAATTAGAGTATACAGTGTAGATACATATATACATACTCCTATTACATACCTGGGGGAATTAGAGTATACAGTGTAGATACATATATACATACTCCTACTACATACCTGGGGGAATTAGAGATTACAGTGTAGATATATATACATACTCCTACTACATACCTGGGGGAATTAGAGTATACAGTGTAGATATATATACATACTACTACTACATACCTGGGGGAATTAGAGTATACAGTGTAGATACAGATATACATACTACTACTACATACCTGGGGAATTAGAGTATACAGTGTAGATACATATATACATACTACTATTACATACCTGGGGGAATTAGAGTATACAGTGTAGATACATATATACATACTACTATTACATACCTGGGGGAATTAGAGTATACAGTGTAGATACATATATACATACTCCTACTACATACCTGGGGGAATTAGAGTATACAGTGTAGATACATATATACATACTACTATTACATACCTGGGGGAATTAGAGTATACAGTGTAGATACATATATACATACTCCTATTACATACCTGGGTGAATTAGAGTATACAGTGTAGATATATATACATACTCCTATTACATACCTGGGGGAATTAGAGTATACAGTGTAGATACATATATACATACTACTACTACATACCTGGGGGAATTAGAGTATACAGTGTAGATACATATATACATACTCCTACTACATACCTGGGTGAATTAGAGTATACAGTGTAGATACAGATATACATACTACTACTACATACCTGGGGGAATTAGAGTATACAGTGTAGATACATATATACATACTCCTACTACATACCTGGGTGAATTAGAGTATACAGTGTAGATACAGATATACATACTACTACTACATACCTGAGGGAATTAGAGTATACAGTGTAGATACATATACATACTCCTACTACATACCTGGGTGAATTAGAGTATACAGTGTAGATACATATATACATACTACTACTACATACCTGGGTGAATTAGAGTATACAGTGTAGATACATATATACATACTACTACTACATACCTGGGTGAATTAGAGTATACAGTGTAGATACATATATATACTACTACTACATACCTGGGGGAATTAGAGTATACAGTGTAGATACATATATATACTACTACTACATACCTGGGGGAATTAGAGTATACAGTGTAGATACATATACATACTACTATTACATACCTGGGGGAATTAGAGTATACAGTGTAGATACACATATACATACTCCTATTACATACCTGGGTGAATTAGAGTATACAGTGTAGATACATATATACATACTCCTACTACATACCTGGGGGAATTAGAGTATACAGTGTAGATACATATATACATACTACTACTACATACCTGGGGGAATTAGAGTATACAGTGTAGATACATATACATACTACTACTACATACCTGGGGGAATTAGAGTATACAGTGTAGATACATATATACATACTCCTATTACATACCTGGGGGAATTAGAGTATACAGTGTAGATACATATATACATACTACTACTACATACCTGGGGGAATTAGAGTATACAGTGTAGATACATATATACATACTACTACTACATACCTGGGGGAATTAGAGTATACAGTGTAGATACATATACATACTACTACTACATACCTGGGGGAATTAGAGTATACAGTGTATATACATATATACGTACTCCTACTACATACCTGGGGGAATTAGAGTATACAGTGTAGATATATATATACATACTACTATTACATACCTGGGTGAATTAGAGTATACAGTGTAGATACATATATACATACTACTACTACATACCTGGGGGAATTAGAGTATACAGTGTGGATACAGATATACATACTACTACTACATACCTGGGGGAATTCCTTATAGACATGAGTTGCTGGAGCTTAGATGAGGAGAGCTGTACATTTATGGCTGACACTTTAGAGAGCATGAGAGACAACTCCTTATCAGATAGCTGTAGACCGAGTGGAGCAGACTGCAGAACACTCATAACAATCACATCAGTACCTGCTTGCAGCTCCTCTAACCGCTGACTAAGGAATGATTGCAGCTACAAATTAAACACCAAAATGTGCCGTGGGACCGACTGAAAAAAGAGCCACATTGTGTACATGTATGTGCCAGCTAATGTGATATGCACATGGATACAACAACTTATATCTGACATGAACCAACAACGGTATGTACCTCTATAAGCTCGTCACACAGCTGGAACCTAGTGCTAGGGTTATCAAATACAGAGAGAGCATCTTTCCCCCGTGCCACACCATCATCACCATCAGCACTGCCAGCCTCCTTTTCATCTTCATCCGGCCATTCAATGGTTAGCTCGGCATTCCCTGCTTCATTTACCTCTATTTGAATATCACCCTGTATTGATACAGTGGGTTAGAGGTTAATGTATTGATACTGTGTGTTAGAGGTATTGGTACATTGTACATCTAACGTATATGTGTAATATCATACAATGTATGTGCATAGTATTATATATAGCGTACAGACTGCTCTGATATGTATAATAAGGGACAGTGCTAGGTAAGGCCTGTTCACTTCTGGTGACACTACACTCACTTCTACTGGATGTAACCATTGATAATACTCGCTCTGTTTGAAGGGTTTCAGTCATTTCGGGTATTTAGGATGCTGAGGATAGGGATTCCCATATATGCTGGTAACAGGTTCCTATATGCTACTAACAGGTTCCTATATGCTACTAACAGGTTCCTATATGCTGGTAACAGGTTCCTACATGCTACTAACAGGTTCCTATATGCTGGTAACAGGTTCCTATATGCTGATAACAGGTTCCTATATGCTGGTAACAGGTTCCTATATGCTACTAACAGGTTCCTATATGCTGGTAACAGGTTCCTATATGCTACTAACAGGTTACTATATGCTGGTAACAGGTTCCTACATGCTACTAACAGGTTCCTATATGCTGGTAACAGGTTCCTATATGCTGGTAACAGGTTCCTACATGCTACTAACAGGTTCCTATATGCTACTAACATGTTCCTATATGCCGGTAACAGGTTCCTATATGCTGGTAACAGGTCCCTATATGTTACTAACAGGTTCCTATATGCTGGTAACAGGTTCCTATATGCTGGCAACAGGCTTTAATATGCTTGTAACAGGTTCCTATATATTATGCTAATTCAACAATTAAATGATTGATAAACCTATAGGCTATATAATATATAATTTATTTTAAAACCTGACATGGCTTTATACGCACAGGTGACCGTGCATACACACACAAGAGCAATATATGTCCATATGTAAATAAACATAACAGCAAAACTTGAGTAGTAGAAGACAACTCTGAAACTACAGCAACCAGGCACTAAATATAGTAGATATGACTAGGTACAAGTTAAGTATAGTTATATGTGGTCCACACTTACATATCCATAGTCTATCTCCTCAGCTGTATTAGCAGATCCCTCATCAAAGTCTATGGCTCCCCAGTCAATCTGTGCAAGTAAAGATGGAGTATAGTGAGAGAGAAATACATATTATTTTACTAAATCTACATACAGCAGACAGTTTCATTATTTGACACCTCATCTATGCAGCTCAGAGATATCCTTAGGAGCACACCTTGGCAATACTGTGTATTTACAGCAAAACATATTTAAAATGTGTGAAATATACTGAACCAGAGTTCTCAAGCTGCCAGAGACAGCAAAAAGTTGCTCAAGGCTAGCAGTTCTGTATATCTCCCAGGTAGAGTGTGGCTACCAATTTCTTGAGCATAATACTGTATAATACCATTGATAGATAGGCCCTATATACATGTATATAATATATGTACATGCATACACATGAACAATATGTATATACATTTGTATACACATGTACATGTATATACAAATGGCAGCTTGAGAACTCTGGTTCAGTATATTTCACATTTGCTTTGCTGTAAATACATGTATACAGCAGTGGCAAAGTGTTGTCCTAGGCATATCTTTGAGCTGCACTGATGAGGTGTCAAACACCAAATCAGTCCACTGGATGCAGATTTAGTATATATACATGCACATGCACACACACGCACGCACACAGACCTAAACGTTACCTCTGTGTGTTGTGTGTCAGCTGCAACTGTATCCTCTGCACCATGACCAGGAGCAATACAGGCTTCTATAAGAGAGACAGGCGTCCTTCCAGTCCTCCATTCATATGTACTAATGTTACCTTTGTCTATGACTGTTTGTAGTAGGCAACATACATCACTATCCAATCCTCTACAGAAATAACATACATGCACACCAGCTATCATATATGCCCAGTCACATACTATATTATATAATTAGAAATAACATACATGCACACCTGCTATCATATAGGCCCAGTCACATACTATATTATATAATTAGAAATAACATACATGCACACCTGCTATCATATATGCCCAGTCACATACTATATTATATAATTAGAAATAACATACATGCACACCTGCTATCATATATGCCCAGTCACATACTATATTATATAATTAGAAATAACATACATGCACACCTGCTATCATATATGCCCAGTCACATACTATTATATAATTAGAAATAACATACTTGCACACCTGCTATCATATAGGCCCAGTCACATACTATATTATATAATTAGAAATAACATACATGCACACCTGCTATCATATATGCCCAGTCACATACTATATTATATAATTAGAAATAACATACTTGCACACCTGCTATCATATAGGCCCAGTCACATACTATATTATATAATTAGAAATAACATACATGCACACCTGCTATCATATATGCCCAGTCACATACTATATTATATAATTAGAAATAACATACTTGCACACCTGCTATCATATAGGCCCAGTCACATACTATATTATATAATTAGAAATAACATACATGCACATCTGCTATCATATATGCCCAGTCACATACTATATTATATAATTAGAAATAACATACTTGCACACCTGCTATCATATAGGCCCAGTCACATACTATATTATATAATTAGAAATAACATACATGCACATCTGCTATCATATATGCCCAGTCACATACTATATTATATAATTAGAAATAACATACATGCACACCTGCTATCATATATGCCCAGTCACATACTATTATATAATTAGAAATAACATACATGCACACCTGCTATCATATATGCCCAGTCACATACTATATTATATAATTAGAAATAACATACATGCACACCTGCTATCATATATGCCCAGTCACATACTATATTATATAATTAGAAATAACATACATGCACACCTGCTATCATATATGCCCAGTCACATACTATATTATATAATTAGAAATAACATACTTGCACACCTGCTATCATATAGGCCCAGTCACATACTATATTATATAATTAGAAATAACATACTTGCACACCTGCTATCATATATGCCCAGTCACATACTATATTATATAATTAGAAATAACATACATGCACACCTGCTATCATATATGCCCAGTCACATACTATATTATATAATTAGAAATAACATACATGCACACCTGCTATCATATATGCCCAGTCACATACTATATTATATAATTAGAAATAACATACATGCACACCTGCTATCATATATGCCCAGTCACATACTATATTATATAATTAGAAATAACATACATGCACACCTGCTATCATATATGCCCAGTCACATACTATATTATATAATTAGAAATAACATACTTGCACACCTGCTATCATATAGGCCCAGTCACATACTATATTATATAATTAGAAATAACATACATGCACATCTGCTATCATATATGCCCAGTCACATACTATATTATATAATTAGAAATAACATACATGCACACCTGCTATCATATATGCCCAGTCACATACTATATTATATAATTAGAAATAACATACATGCACACCTGCTATCATATATGCTCAGTCACATACTATATTATATAATTAGAAATAACATACATGCACACCTGCTATCATATATGCCCAGTCACATACTATATTATATAATTAGAAATAACATACATGCACACCTGCTATCATATATGCCCAGTCACATACTATATTATATAATTAGAAATAACATATATGCACACCTGCTATCATATATGCCCAGTCACATACTATATTATATAATTAGAAATAACATACATGCACATCTGCTATCATATATGCCCAGTCACATACTATATTATATAATTAGAAATAACATACATGCACACCTGCTATCATATATGCCCAGTCACATACTATTTTATATAATTAGAAATAACATACATGCACACCTGCTATCATATATGCCCAGTCACATACTATATTATATAATTAGAAATAACATACATGCACACCTGCTATCATATATGCCCAGTCACATACTATATTATATAATTAGAAATAACATACATGCACATCTGCTATCATATATGCCCAGTCACATACTATTTTATATAATTAGAAATAACATACATGCACACCTGCTATCATATATGCCCAGTCACATACTATTTTATATAATTAGAAATAACATACATGCACACCTGCTATCATATATGCCCAGTCACATACTATTTTATATAATTAGAAATAACATACATGCACACCTGCTATCATATATGCCCAGTCACATACTATATTATATAATTAGAAATAACATACATGCACATCTGCTATCATATATGCCCAGTCACATACTATTTTATATAATTAGAAATAACATACATGCACACCTGCTATCATATATGCTCAGTCACATACTATATTATATAATTAGAAATAACATACATGCACACCTGCTATCATATATGCCCAGTCACATACTATATTATATAATTAGAAATAACATACATGCACATCTGCTATCATATATGCCCAGTCACATACTATTTTATATAATTAGAAATAACATACATGCACACCTGCTATCATATATGCCCAGTCACATACTATATTATATAATTAGAAATAACATACATGCACACCTGCTATCATATATGCCCAGTCACATACTATATTATATAATTAGAAATAACATACATGCACACCTGCTATCATATATGCCCAGTCACATACTATATTATATAATTAGAAATAACATACTTGCACACCTGCTATCATATAGGCCCAGTCACATACTATATTATATAATTAGAAATAACATACATGCACACCTGCTATCATATAGGCCCAGTCACATACTATATTATATAATTAGAAATAACATACATGCGCACCTGCTATCATATATGCCCAGTCACATACTATTTTATATAATTAGAAATAACATACATGCACACCTGCTATCATATATGCTCAGTCACATACTATATTATATAATTAGAAATAACATACATGCACACCTGCTATCATATATGCCCAGTCACATACTATATTATATAATTAGAAATAACATACATGCACACCTGCTATCATATATGCCCAGTCACATACTATTTTATATAATTAGAAATAACATACATGCACACCTGCTATCATATATGCCCAGTCACATACTATATTATATAATTAGAAATAACATACATGCACACCTGCTATCATATATGCCCAGTCACATACTATATTATATAATTAGAAATAACATACTTGCACACCTGCTATCATATAGGCCCAGTCACATACTATATTATATAATTAGAAATAACATACATGCACACCTGCTATCATATAGGCCCAGTCACATACTATATTATATAATTAGAAATAACATACATGCACACCTGCTATCATATATGCTCAGTCACATACTATATTATATAATTAGAAATAACATACTTGCACACCTGCTATCATATATGCCCAGTCACATACTATATTATATAATTAGAAATAACATACATGCACACCTGCTATCATATAGGCCCAGTCACATACTATTATATAATTAGAAATAACATACATGCACACCTGCTATCATATATGCTCAGTCACATACTATATTATATAATTAGAAATAACATACTTGCACACCTGCTATCATATATGCCCAGTCACATACTATATTATATAATTAGAAATAACATACATGCACATCTGCTATCATATAGGCCCAGTCACATACTATATTATATAATTAGAAATAACATACATGCACACCTGCTATCATATATGCCCAGTCACATACTATATTATATAATTAGAAATAACATACATGCACACCTGCTATCATATATGCCCAGTCACATACTATATTATATAATTAGAAATAACATACATGCACACCTGCTATCATATATGCCCAGTCACATACTATATTATATAATTAGAAATAACATACTTGCACACCTGCTATCATATATGCCCAGTCACATACTATATTATATAATTAGAAATAACATACATGCACACCTGCTATCATATAGGCTCAGTCACATACTATATTATATAATTAGAAATAACATACTTGCACACCTGCTATCATATATGCCCAGTCACATACTATATTATATAATTAGAAATAACATACATGCACATCTGCTATCATATAGGCCCAGTCACATACTATATTATATAATTAGAAATAACATACATGCACACCTGCTATCATATATGCCCAGTCACATACTATATTATATAATTAGAAATAACATACATGCACACCTGCTATCATATATGCCCAGTCACATACTATATTATATAATTAGAAATAACATACTTGCACACCTGCTATCATATATGCCCAGTCACATACTATATTATATAATTAGAAATAACATACATGCGCACCTGCTATCATATAGGCCCAGTCACATACTATATTATATAATTAGAAATAACATACATGCGCACCTGCTATCATATATGCCCAGTCACATACTATATTATATAATTAGAAATAACATACATGCACACCTGCTATCATATAGGCCCAGTCACATACTATATTATATAATTAGAAATAACATACATGCACACCTGCTATCATATATGCCCAGTCACATACTATATTATATAATTAGAAATAACATACATGCGCACCTGCTATCATATATGCCCAGTCACATACTATATTATATAATTAGAAATAACATACATGCACACCTGCTATCATATAGGCCCAGTCACATACTATTATATAATTAGAAATAACATATATGCACACCTGCTATCATATATGCCCAGTCACATACTATATTATATAATTAGAAATAACATACATGCACACCTGCTATCATACTATATTATGGCTACATGATTACATGATTCCACGAACCCTGGGTTGATATATTCAGTAAACTGAGAGTAGTAACGCAAACCAGACTTCAACTCCCTCATCTCTTCAGCTATTTGGTCAAAAGTCTCTGGGAGATTGGCAGCCAGAGAAAGCAGTTCTTTCTTTACTTGTTTTCCCTAAAGAGTAGATGACAGTATACACCGACTTGAGTATACATTACACTGACTAGAGTATACGTTACACTGACTACAGTATACACTACACTGTCTACAGTATACACTACACTGACTAGAGTATACACTACACTGACTACAGTATACGTTACACTGACTACAGTTGATACTACACTGACTAGAGTATACACTACATCGACTACAGTATACACGACACTGACTACAGTATACATTACACTGACTACAATATATACTAGTGCTGCACCGTGCTTCGGTGTCATTCAGTTTTTCAGTTTTTTTTTCTTTCACTTCAAAAACCGCCAAAATTTAAAATGTGAACTGACACCGAATGCGGCGGTGCGGTTCTATTCGGTTTTAAAAGTCGAACCGCACCTGGCCTCTTAGCGCACCCACTTTCGATAATGGTTGGCGTTGAAAACACGTGAATTCATGTTATGCTTCTTTCAATCCTTATAATTCGTAAATATTTAATAATTGTTAACTATTGAACGAAATGAAAATGGCTGCCATTTTAGTGCTTTTTTTAATCCTTATAATTCGATGCCTTCCTTGGAATACAGATTTAGCTGCAGTCATCAATGTCACCCAGTAAGGGTTTACTGTAGTTCTCATTCGATTCTAGTAGTCAAACTTGCATATTGTTATAAATAATTAATATTTAATTATGGCAAATTATTGAAATGAAAATGGCGGCCATTTCCGGTAATGGCTGAAACAACGAACACGTGAGTTTATGGTATGCATCTTTCAATCTTTATAATTCGATGTCATCCTTTGAATAAAGACTTAGCTACAGCCATCATTGTCACCCAGAGATGATTTACTTTAGTTTGACTCAATCTTAGTTTTCATACTTGCATATTATTATAGATAACTGGCATTTAATAATTGCAACTTATTAGCGAAAATTAAAAATGGCCACCATTACAGCTTAAAGCAGGGTGTGACAACTCCCAACATTGAGTATTTAATTTCCAGTTCGGTTCAGTGTTTGTTCATGAATTAAAAAAGCTGAATTAAACCGAGGGTGAGAAGACAACTTCGGTTTCATTCAGTTTTTTAGAAAAATCAGCAAAAAAACTGAATGGACATGCAAATCAAAACCGCCCAGCACTAGTATATACTACACTGACTAGAGTATACACTACACTGACTAGAGTACACACTACACTGACTAGAGTATACACTACACTGACTAGAGTACACACTACACTGACTACAGTATACACTACACTGACTAGAGTATACACTAGACTGACTACAGTTGATACTACACTGACTACAGCATACACTACAATGATTACAGTATACACTACACTGACTACACTATACACCACACTTGCTACTAGTGACCTACCTGCACACCTATTTGCTGACACATGTCTGTATATTTAGAGCGTAGGTCAGAGGCAAGGTTATTATACTCTGCCTCTTTTCTAACAGAGTCCTGCTGTGCCTTTGTACACTTCATCACCTGCTTCTTGAGGGCTGGCAGCTCGTAGTTTACATTCCTGGTGAGCATCTGCGCTGCCTCGGCTGTATTAGTAGTATTATCATAAGTGTGATACAGTGTGTACAGTGTGATACAGTGTGTACAGCGTACTAGTAAACACTGTATCACACAGTACACACTGTATCACACTGTACACACTGTATCATACTGTATCATACTGTATCACACAGTACACACTGTATCACACTGTATCACACTGTACACACTGTATCATACTGTATCACACTGTGTCACACACTGTGTCACACACTGTGTCACACACTGTGTCACACACTGTGTCACACACTGTGTCACACACTGTGTCACACATATATGGCTCATAATAAGTAATATATTATTTACATGATTGTATTCATACATGTATGTATTATATAACATGGTATATATTATATAATACATGATTGTATTCATACATGTATGTATTATATAACATGTATGTATTATATAACATGGTATGTATTATATAATACATGATTGTATTCATACATGTATGTATTATATAACATGTATGTATTATATAACATGGTATATATTATATAATACATGATTGTATTCATACATGTATGTATTATATAACATGTATGTATTATATAACATGGTATATATTATATAATACATGATTGTATTCATACATGTATGTATTATATAACATGTATGTATTATATAACATGGTATATATTATATAATACATGATTGTATTCATACATGTATGTATTATATAACATGTATGTATTATATAACATGTATGTATTATATAACATGGTATATATTATATAATACATGATTGTATTCATACATGTATGTATTATATAACATGTATGTATTATATAACATGTATGTATTATATAACATGTATGTATTATATAACATGTATGTATTATATAACATGTATGTGACAGCGAATACATACCCAAATACACACAGTCCACTTTGTAGAGCTGTACAACCTCCTGCCAGTCCTGGTAACATACACATGTAAACAGATGTGGTTATGCAACACTAACACTACGAGTGGATATACAATAACAATACTAATGCTACGAGTGGATATACAATAACAATACTAATCCTATGAAATTTACCTTCATTCTCTGGGAAGAGTAGCTACCAAATATATTTTTAGAGCTGGCTTCTGTTGTCTTCAGTATTTCAATTATCCTCAAGCAGTGGAAATAGTTTATATCTAAAACACAAACGAAAAGACGACCACAACTGACCAGTGGCTAGCGACATGGTGGATACTGACCAGTGTTAAGTGACATGGTGACTACTGACCAATGGCTAGTCACATGGTGACTACTGATATGGTGGATACTGACCAGTGGCTAGTGACCAATGGCTAGTGACCCATTGCTAGTGACCCATTGCTAGTGACCAGTGATGCAGCAGAAGCCTGAATTTCTCCGATAGCAAAGCATTTCTACGACAGTCTTCTTTTAATGAATAAGCACAAGACATACCCCTTTAATGAATAAGCATTGCCAATCTTATAAATTCTTACATGTTCCAGCGAGAAGTGAGGTGATGTCTTCATGAGCCGGCATATCTTGTATGGCAGTGTTAATCTTCCCTCGTATATCCATAGCTTGTTCCTGCCAGTTTAGTTTACAGTGCCGCCGTTTTATCAACCAATCTAGATAATATACAGGTGTACATATTTATCTAACATACAAGTGTTGTACCAATCTAGATAATATATAATATGCAAGTACAACACTTATCTATAACATAATATAATAATTGCACACAAGTATAACTTCCTGTATTACATTGTACATACTAAGTAAACACACATAACATTAGATTCTAGTGTTATTATGGTAGCATGGCAGTGGTACATTCATTTCCACGCATATAACAGAGACGACTTACCAGACAGTTTGTTATAATGAATATCTATAGGCATGTCCTCCATCTTACATGTAAGTTATTGTCTCCCACTAAAAATATTAACGAAGCTGGTTACAAACTGCTATTGGAGCTGCCACAGCTAAGTTGGGTAGTTAACCTTGTTACTGGACGCTACAAAGACGATATGCCCGCACGTAACACACACTTGGTGTGGCCCCATCACTTACCAATGTGCCCCAAACTAGACATCCAACCTAATTTTGTATCACTGAACCTGTTGTAACTTTTAGTGTATTCCTTGCATCCGACCAATGAAGTCTTCTGTTGAGATTAAGGTTGTATTTTCAATGGAAGCCATCAGTATATTATATTATTACTTGCAGCATTAACTATACATGAATTCCCATAAGGATTTGCTGGTGCACTGGAGGTTAGTGGATTTGGAGTCTCGGGTTGAATTCTCCATAAAGTCAATCTTTCCATTTTTACCAGACCTCCCAACACCGGAAAGTGATGTGGGTGTGGAATTATTTTGTATAGGCAGCGTGAATTAAATTTTTAAACTTTAAAAGTTACAACCTGGTTCAAATTAACTAAAGTTTATATGCATTTCAATCGCAAGGCAAGGCGTAACATGAAACTTTGAGAGTGTTATTTTGAACTAGAAATCAGGTACAAAAATATGAAAGTTGGAATGGGGCATGCCACTCAATCATGTGATCGATCAGTTAACTAGTTCCAAGTATTCGTGTGACTAATGGTTACTACACAACTTTTGAAGAATTTGTTTCCTTTTGAGATCGAATAACGCAGGTTCAAGTAGACGTTATGCTAATTAGATTACATTGAACTATGGACCTAGCAAGAGAGATCACACGATTGTGAAAAACATCGAAAACAGTGACACAGTTATGTCCTGTACCGACACACACTGTACAAACACTAAACATTTCATTATTGTATTGCTTTAATAACCTGAATGCAATGAAGGGAAAGCTAGTGCTGCAAGGTGTTTCGTTTGCAAATGATGTTTGCAGTGCCAAATCTTGCTGGTGTTAGATATCGTCTTTTCAAGTCCCACCGAACTGTCAGGGCAATATTTAGTCATTCACAGTGTTTCAGTATAGATCAATGTTATCAAACCACCGTGTCGGTGTTTATTCGATACGATATTTCTTAAGGTTCTCATAGCATGCGGTACGGCACCCTCTCATTTCAAACTAGGTCGCATGCCTGCACGTTTCCGGTGTTACCTTTACTGCCAACCTGGCATCATAGATAGACGATGATTGTCAGGTAGTTGATGTTGACGAGGTAATAATAAATTAAGAATAGGTATAATGGTTATAATAATTAACTAATTACTTATATCATGATATATATTATATCATATAACAAAAGACGGAACGGTCTACGGTTTACGGTCTGCGGTGTGCCGTCCTCCAATCAGAGTCGGGGTCGAAAATCGGGACGACTCATATACGTTGCAATGCTGCCGGTCGTGATCTCGGCTCCGGGTGGCGCTAGGACCTTGGGACTGGGTCCCCCTGCATCGTTGCCGAAGCGGGTCCCTAGCCTTAGGCCCTCGGACCCAACCTAAGGCGTTACAATGCCGCCGGTCAGGATCTCAGCTCTGGGTGGTGCTAGGACCTTGGGACCGGGTCCACCGACATTGCTGCCGGGGCGGGTCTGTAACCTTTGGCCCAACCCTTACTTAGGGTGGGGTGGGTACCCGGCCCACCCCACCCGACACATTGGCGTTGGAACTCGGACTATCTACTTAGAGTTGTCTTCTTAATGCAAGGGAGCACAACTCCTCATGAAATCATTGTAATATGCCTGCGCCACCAGAGGTCATGCAGATGCATGACCACAGTACATGAATACAAGCCATCATTACACGCGAGCGAAGCGAGCAACTAATGCAGTAAAGCTTGCGTCGCAGACCAAGCACAAAGTGCTTGTATACTTAATTTACTGTGTTACAACTTAACCAACATAGACATGGCATGTTTATAGGTTGATCACTTGTCATATATAAAAAGATGAAACGGTCCGTGGTCTGCCGTCCTCCAATCAGATTCGGGATCGAAAATCGGGACCATTTATAGCCTATATGTCGCAATGCTGCCGGTCAGGATCTCGGCTCCGGGCGGTGCTAGGACCCCCGGCATCGCTGCCGGGGCGGGTCCCTAGCCTTAGGACCTTGGTCCCAACCAAAGGCGGGGTGGGTACACAACCCACCCCACCCGCTGAATAGGTGTTGGACCTCGAGCTATGCTGGCAGCGAAGATCTTCCTGGACCCGTGATCATATAGCTCAAAAGACGAAATGGTCTACGTGCTGCGGTCTATGGTCTGCCATCCTCCAATCAGATTTGGGGTAAAAAATTGGGGCGACTCATATATGTTGCAATGCTGCCGGTCAGCATCTTGGCTCCGGGTGGTGCTAGGACCGACATCGCTGCTGGGGTGGGTCCATAGCCTTAGGCCCTCAACCCTTACCCAGGGCGGGGTGGGTACACGGCCCACTCAACCCGACACATTGGTGTTGGAACACGGGCTATTTACTTGGAGTTGTCTTCTTAATGCAAGGGAGCACAACTCCTCATAGAGTCATTGTAACATGCCTGTGCCACCAGAGGTCCTGTACATGTGTGACCACAGTACATGAACACAAGCCATCATTACGTATGAGCGAAGCGAGCATCTAATGCAGTGAGACTTGCGTTGCAGACCAAGCACGAAGTGCTTGTTTATATAATAATGCTACCTGCGATGATCTCGGTTCTGGGTGGTGCTAGGACCTTGGGACCGGGTCCCCAGGCAGCGCTGCCGGGGCGGTAGCCTTAGGCCCTCAACCCTGACCAAGGGCAAGTGGGTACCCGACCCACCCCGCCCAGCACTTTGGTGTTGGAACCCGGGCTATTCACTTGGAGTTGTCTTCTTAATACAAGGGGGCACAACTCTTCATGGAATCATTGTAACATGCCTGTGCCACCAGAGGTCATGCATATGCATGACCACAGTACATGAACACAAGCCATCATTTCATGCAAGCGAAGTGAGCAAATTTTGCAGTGAAGCTTGAGTCGCAGACCAAGCATGAAGTGCTTGTATTTATAATAAATATAATACAGTGGAACTTGCTTAATTCAAACTCCAAGGGACCGCCATAATTGGTTTGAATTAGGCGGAGTTTGAATTATGTTATCCCTTCATTTTATATAATGATTTGGATGCCTACTAAACAAATAATACTACATAAATGTAGTAGCACATGAATGTGCTTGTATGCATTAACTTTCATTTGCTTCAACTGTGAATACAATTGGGAAAAGACAAGTTTTAACATGACAGCTTCCTATTTAATAGAGCTTTATGTAATGTTTAGTACACTCAAAACTGCAACACTGCAGATGGGCAACAGGTTATGCATTACATGTACAGGACAACAGTATAAAACGCATTTAGCTAAGGAACAGTAATGGTCCATTCACATTGCCGTTTATACTAACTACTAGCGGCGAGTGGCCAACGCTAACCACAACTATCTTATATAGTGACATGTTCCAGTGAGCGGTAGGGGTCAACGAGTTCAACAAGCTGAACTTTAAACCCCGCCGCTAACTAACACGTGCCAGCTATAGTATAGTAATAGCTAACCACATTGTGGTTAGCGTTGGCCGCTCGCCGCTAGTAGTTGGTATAAACGGCAATGTGAATGGACCATTAAGCAACCAGTGGGTTTTCCCAGCTTAGCTTGAGCAGAAACATATTGCAGTAGTAACTACTAATAACTACAAACTACTAACAACTGTTATTAGGTAACTACTGCTTGCTGTAATAGTATTATCATTGATTATAGTGTGAGCCTAAGCAGCGTGAAGTTTGAATTACAGATGGTAGCTTTGAATTATTTGAAGTCATTTATAAATAATAGTGCTCAGCAGGGACCAAGGGTAACAGTTTGAACTAACCAAGTTTGTGAATTATGTGAGGTTTGAATTAAGCAAGTTCCACACCTATATATTAAAATAAATGTAATTAATCAATGATCTGCAGTAGCACTGTACCATGCACGTTGTAAGGTGTTGGAAACCAAGAGTTTTGTTCTCTTGTCTTATAAAGATGGTTAACTCTAAAAGTGATGTAAATGTCCAAAGGTCAATATAATCTGGTGTATTGTACCACCGGTTGACACCAAACCTGCAAATGGCGACAAGTTTGATATCATTCGGTGTATCGAACCAGATATAGCACCAGTCGACAACGAATGTAACCTGGGCCAAGGGATTTGGTGTCAACCCGTGTTTGATTAAAATGAGTTAAAAAACCGAATGTGACTGGGGAGACAACACCGTGCAGCACTAGGGTAAACTATATACACATGCATGTTGTATTGACATTGGTAATTATTGTATGCTTTTCCTCTGCTACTCTTACTAATATCTTTGGCTATAAATTTATGTATCAAGCGAGTTTATCCCTGGAGAACTACCTTCTTTGATTCATATGTGATAGTGTCATTTTACATTCCAGTCGGAGACAATTTTGTACCGATTGCAACTCAGACCCCTTTGAGGCCCGAAATCGACTTGGTGTCCTGTTGAACTTTTGACCCCGATTTAGAATTGAATTTAATACCTAGGAAGCACAATTTGCTCCGTTGTCTGTAGGCCGTTGTTCAATAAAGTTATCTCACTGAACTGAACTCATACAGTCTCTTACTGTTCACTGCTAACAGTAGGGCAACAGACACTCCCCTGGCCTTTGGTCTTCCCAGGTACAGCCCCGCGACCAATACCAGGACCCAGCAGTTCAACACGTCCCCACAGTGTAGAGTCTGCTCTTGCTAGCCCCAATTGAGCTATAGGAGTAGCACCCACATCTTTGGGTGTTGTATGACTCCGACCTCGACGGCACCTCAAGAGGGAGTCCTTGTCACATAGTCCTCATCGTGTTTACGCTGTCGGTTGGACCTACTCTCCCTAGCATCCTGGCTTTCTCCCCTGTACTCTGGCCTGTATGTTCATGTTGTCCTGCTGTGCCTCAGCTACTCAGCCGGACACAATGAATAATACCAATCGTGGTGGAAGCGCTAGGAGTAGTGGCTAAACTGGAAGAGCAAATGGAAATGCTGGATATACAGAAAAAGAAGTTAGACAGAGCGCAATCATTTGTTCTACTCGGATGAGCAAGGATACTGAGAAACGTGATGGATATCTCTGATCTCGGGTTCAGGGGTTCTAACCGTACTTATCAGAGTTGGGTCCAAGTCGACTTGCAAGTCAACAAGTCAAGTCATTTCTAAAATTTTGGAGTCAAGTCAAGTCAAGTCAGCCGTCATGCAAGTCACAAGTCAAGTCAAGTCAGCCGTCATGCAAGTCACAAGTCAAAGTCAAGTCAAGTCGAAATGCAAGTCAAGTGGAAGATAACTTCAAAAAATTTTACATTTTCCAAAACATCACTTTTTTCTTTTAGTAGGCATTCCAATCCATGAAAAACCTATGCCAAGGTGTAGCAGGGCATGTACATGTCTGCTATGCAATCATGGTAAAGAACTAGTCTATATAAGTAGTATTATTGGCACTACGGTCAAGACTGGTCATATAGTATTATATACTGTATATTGTAATGGTAATACAGTGTTACATAGCATATAAACAGCACATGGTACAGCACAGAGTGTCCTCTGACCAGTCCAGCAATTTAACTCTAGTAATTATTGCACTGTACATTGTATTCACTACTTACACCACACCTATGCTACACTTACACTACTTGCACTGTGTGTAGGCTACTTGTGACTATGCATTGTGTAGTCTCACGTACACACAGCCTAGATATTACCTGAGTTGTGTATCCTTTATCCTCATAGCTAACCTTGATATACTCTGAGTGCTGCTAGTAACACTGATCTATGTAGTAAAATTGATAAACAGGTAGGCCTTTTTTCCATGTTGGCTAAACACTGTACAAAATTTTTATTTGCCAGATTGACTTGGCAGAACCCAAGTCAAAATCACAAGTCATTCATGTGTCCAAGTCAAGTCAAGTCACATTGATGCGCAAGTCAAAGTCAAGTCAGCAAGTTGGCAAGTCAAGTCGACTTGTGACTTGACTTGGCAAGTCAAGTCAGATCTATGACTTGGAGCCAACTCTGGTACTTATACAAAACAAACACCAGCTGAAGAGCTAGAAAATTTAATAAGAATATAACAATAGGTCTAATTATTAAGTGACAAGTTGAAGTAACTAGTGGTATTATTATAATCATCTATAGATAGTTACTTACAGTAGTGAATTAATAAGTAATAGTTATAGTTTAGCAAGTTTAAGTTATTTAAATCATTTTTACCTTTTATTATTTTAATTTTAAATTAAAATTTCGGTATTATTTTATTAGTTTTATTGCTTAACTTAAAAATCGCGTTGTAGTTCTGATCATCTTTTGTGTTTATAGATATGAGACTAAGAATAAGAACTCAGAATCGTACACCTATGACATTGTGCATGTAGGCCTACGCGTAAATTAAAATTAAAATTTTACATTTACTCAAAGATCAGATAGTTTAGATTGTTAACTCGGCTTCAAAGCGAAAGTATTTCATTAGCCAACGTGACACTGATGTCTTTTACCGTTTCAAGGCGATTTTTTTACCACTAATTGCACCACTGTCTGTATTGGTTTTGAGATTCCACCCTATAACGATCCATCTTTTCATTATCACATAATATGCTAGAAACGGCATATCACAGTCGCTATTACCGGGCATTATGTCAAGGGTGTACAGTTGAGTTGTCCTTCCCTGATGTCAAAAAGACAATAACTCCAAAATATCATATTTCTGTTGCCAAAGGAGTTGTAAACTCTTTATGCTGGCCCAACTTCCTTGTTCTAATGTTATTTAGGCCCGTGGGCCTCCATTTGGGCGCCACACCACTGCTCTATTACTCTGGTATACATTGTAATAGAGAGAGTTGGTGTTGGAGTTGGTGTAGTGTGTGGTGTTTCGGCATGCCAGACATGTCCAGTCTCCTATAGACTGCCACACTATAACTAACTTTATACTTGCCCACAGTTGCATTGCATCCCCTTATCCTTATATGCATGTTGCTAACTAACTGTCTGGCTTATGTATTGTTATTACCCAATCATGTATGCCTAAACTTGCCTACGTACTATTGTTTACTATGCATTACGTAATCATTATAGCAAGTGGATATTATTTTCTAAGTCTTTGCCTATTATAAATAATGGCCGACGTATCAGATCATACCAGTTTCTACATATAATATCTTTCACATAATTGTAAGCCCTTTTTTGTAATGGCCGGCTGTTTTTAGGTCGGACCTCGGGCACTTTTCCGCCATACTGTTATGCAATTTCCGGGGCCGATACTCTATCGGGCTTTTTACCGGAACTTCCACCAGATACTGATTTAGTATAAAAGCAAGTACATTTTCTGATGCTAGTAAGTGTTGTTGATCACGCTCTAATAAAGCAACATATCTCAACTCAACCTTCAGAGTCTTACTCTTGCAGGGAGGCAGTTCCAGCCTTGGTCCCTTTGGACCTTCAGCGCCCGAACTCGTCCTCATACTCGTTTAAGACACTTTCAACACTCTCTCATGAGTATAAACATCGGACCTACGCCGACCCTTCACTCTTCAGTGAGTCTAAGCATCAGGCCTACATCCTTACTACAACACTAAGAGCTATACACTGTTCACTCTTTATGTAATGGTGGAAGTACAACTTGGTCAACCACTCCTAAGCACTTCCCACATTCGTATCCACGTCGGCACTCGTGTGAACAACCTATAAAACATTACAAGTGTAAATGCACCTCCATACTTTAATACATAGAGAGAGATTATACATGTAACTTTATACCCTGGCATACATTTGAATACAGCCGATGGAGATTGCTATACTACTGAACAGTAATTACTAACACTGGTACTGTAGTGGTACATATCATACACAGGTCTTAACAACAAAGGTAATATCAATACATATTTATAAACACATGTATAATGCCATTATGTATGACATTAGGCTTAACAGGGTGGTTTAAGGATTGTTTTACAAAAAGGGAGGTATACTCATAAGGCTACATAACACTATCATACCGTTGAGTAGATAACAAGATCATCTATTCCCTCAGCCTTCATTTATAATGGTCCCAGTGGTAACAAAGCAAATATTAGCCAATTATAAAGTTTTTGCTGAGAGAACTAAGGTAGCTGAAAGAACTAAGGTAGCGATACAACAGGATGAAAAAGAAGCTAAGGGATTTAGCAAGTGTAAAACTGTAAAAGTTAAATCTAAGGAACTCAGAAGCAGGTCAAAGGTTGGAGTCGGTGGGAGCAGTGGCCCCCAGGAGAAAATTATCAGAAAGCGAAAACGAAATCAGAAATTGAAACCACTGCATTGCAAGGTTATGAGAGCGATAAAACAAACCAAGATGTCTCCCAACTGCAGTCTGCCATTAAACAACGTGAGTTGAACTGAGTTATGTAGTATGAGTTTAAATCACTTTCATGTTAACTAGAACAGCCAGTGTTCAAAGTGGAACAAATGAGGTGGGTACACTGTGCATGCAATCTTAGGGCATTTCTTATAGTTGAATATTATATAGAATTACACATGCAGTAATCCTACATGTATCTTACAGATTAGCATGTATAGCCATCCACTTAATCTCATAGTAACTAACAAATTAGTGAATTACTAAAATGAAAAAAATTGTGCTTTGGTGGGATTTGAACCTATGTCCCTATTGAATGATATTCGAGTACTCTACCATTACACTATCAGACCAACAGTGACTATGGTGAAAACTAGCCATTAAAATTAGGGTACACGCTCGCATAATCACTAAGATTGAGGTGGGTACACACCGTATACTCCCGTATAACCACACTTCAAACACTGAGAACAGCGTTTATGTTTGCCCATAATTCAGAGATGTTTGCAAGTTTTATTTTGGAAACTCAACTTGCCATGGCCCACTCTTAGTGTTGTGACTCTCTAAGTTACAAGTCAATTCTTTTTTGTGACTAATCAAGACTTTCAAGTTACCAGTAAAAATATGTACATGTCTACAGAAACTCAAGTTTCTATCTAGACTAACTGCAATTAGTGAAGTTACAATTCAATTCTCTTCTTGTTTAACTGAGTTTTTATAGTCATTGGGCTATTAATTAGCGTCTGGTGGAATATTGTTAGGAAATGGTGCCACAAGTTCAAATTTCAAAGCAAGATGTCACTGTTTCAGTGTAAAATGTGTTATAATTGTGGTTATAATTGTGGTTATAATTGAGGTTATAATTGAGGTTATAATTGAGGTTATAACTGTGGTTATAATTGTGGTTATAACTGTGGTTATAATTGAGGTTATAATTGTGGTTATAATTGTGGTTGTAATTGTGGTTATAATTGTGGTTATGATTGTGGTTATAATTGTGGCTATAATTGAGGTTATTTCTGTTCATTGCAATTTACAGCTGCCCAATGAAAACTGAGTTATTGAATGTTTCAACATGATGATGTGTGAGTTAAGAGTCTCTCATCGTAGCCATAATTAAATTACAACTCAAGTTACAAGTTTTTGATAGTTGTATATTAAAGTCACGAGTCCTTCTAATGTAGTGGATGACCCCTGGTCCGTTCGTGCCTCGAGGACTTTCAAGGTCGTCGCATTACGTTGTATTTTATATATAGTAGCAAGAGATAATTATACTGTTTGAAGCTTTATTTTAAAGATAAGCAATTACCGTCAATCTTTTTGTGTGAATACAGACGGTCCTTAGTATGGGTCGCATCTTTTCTTAATGGGCAGTGCTTAGTCGTCCGAGACCCACCGGAAGTAACTGGTCATCCTCGTTTACATATAAAAGACACCAGATTGTTATTATACAGCGCAGTTATTATTGTAAATTCAAGCAGTGAGGATCATTATATACCTTTATCTTATATACTTACACTCTGGAGTTATGCTGGAACACTAGTTGGGAGTATAGCTACACGCTTGTGGCCGTTGAGGCATATGGATACTGCAGAAGGCTAGGTAGCCGCATAAGTACATTGTTAAGTAGTCGTCGGTGGCTTGCTTGAATTAACCCGAGTGAGAGACTTTAACTTGAGTCTGGCATCTCTGATCCATATACCATCTAAGTCACCTGATAAATTTCTTTATAAAGTCTCTTCTCAAGTCCCTTCTCTCAGGCCTCTTGCACTCCTGGCAGAAAAGGGAAAGGGAACAGCTGGTTTGACCCTTTTCTTGTCTCATGATCTCATGACTTTCTTTTTTTTAAATAAATACAAAAAAATGTACTTTTGACCTTTGCCCAGTGATGACACAGACTACAGTCCTATTACCTGGAGGAAGTACATCTAAGAGACTAATTGTTAATGCTATGGCATCAGTACCTGCAGACTCTCAGGTCAATCAACACTGTGAGATGTGCATCACATGACAGGATTTTTTTCTTTTCTGGTCAGTTTGCCTGAGAGCCATTCTCCTAACCCCAACATGGTTCCTGTTCTCCAACTCACAATATTCAAGACTGCTGCTCATAATCAATTATGTTGGATAATGGATAACTACTGTAAATAAGGTAGATATATGAAGGAGCAGCATTCTTATGCATGGCAGCAGCAGTAGTTGCTAAGGTACACACCAGTTGGTACACTTTACGGTATCCATTGGGTAGTAAATGTTTAGGTAACAGAACATGTATCCACTGGGTATTAATGTACAAGGAGTAATGCTTAAGTCACATGAAACACTGCATATTTAGGCAGCAGAGGGATTTACTTACTGTGAGCTGCCACAAGTGATCGCTACAGTTAAACAGAGCCCACAAGCTACTGGTGCCAGGTTATACACCAGCGCACTGGTCAAGGAAAAGCTAGAAGACTTAGAAAAGACAATTCCAGTGAGTAACATCACAAATGAGTTGATGGATCAAAAGAGGGCCATAGTGACTGTTAAACCTAAAGTTCTTACGTTCAATATAACAGATCCTAATCAACCGTGTCAACAAACACTGCTCGTTACTAACAACACAGACGGAGTGGAGATATTCAAGGTAAAGTGATGAGTAGGTACATTCCTCATAAAGTGGCGTTATGTGTGAACATGTACCAGTTCAATAAGGTGTATGTTGTATACATTTCATATTGAAAATGATGTGTGGATGCGTTATATGACATTTCTGGCATTAAATAATAGGATTACAAACAAACTATGTAAATTTTAATATACATTTAGATAAAAACAACAAACCCTTACTTATTTCGAGTTTATCCTTCGAATGGGTACCTCTTCCCACAAGAAACAATTGAGATCAACGTCACTCTGTTGGAAGGTAAGAAAAATGTTTACTGCACACCTTATTTAAAAGTACTATAGTGGAATATGCAGATTGTATTATATGCATGTATTACTAGAGTGGAATATGCAGATTGTATTATATGCATGTATTACTAGAGTGGAATATGAAGATTGTACTATACACATGTATTACTAGAGTGAAATATGAAGATTGTATTATATGCATGTATTACTAGAGTGGAATATGAAGATTGTATTATATACATGTAGTACTAGAGTGAAATATGAAGATTGTATTATATGCATGTATTACTAGAGTGGAATATGAAGATTGTACTATACACATGTATTACTAGAGTGAAATATGAAGATTGTATTATATGCATGTATTACTAGAGTTGAATATGAAGATTGTACTATACACATGTATTACTAGAGTGAAATATGAAGATTGTATTAATGCATGTATTACTAGAGTGGAATATGAAGATTGTATTATAATATACATGTATTACTAGAGTGGAATATGAAGGTTGTATTATATGCATGTACATGTATTACTAGAGTGGAATATGAAGATTGTACTATACACATGTGAGCCTATTATACTAGAGTGGTATTATATACAATGTACATGTACGAGTGATACATGAATATTGCAGGAGTGGATGTGAGCACAGACAGGTTCTTGGTATTGGTTGCAAACGTCAATGATAAGTTGGAGGTGGAGAAAATGACAAACATAGAAATAGGCAATCTTTGGAGAGAGAGAGATTCTAGACTCTGGTCATATGTATACCAGGAAAAGTAAGAAGCGTATGGGTGTGAAGGTGACCTCTCTCACTAAAACTACTGTAAAGTATTTAAACTTCATCATTTGGAACATTACCTTGAGGGACCAACCGTGGCCTAGTGGTTAGAATGCTGAACTCTCATGCTGAAGGTTCCAGGTTCGAATCCTGGTCATGGTGGTGTTAGGAAGAGCATTCAGCCACAATATTGTTCCTGTGCCTCATATAAAAGTCCTTGAGGTCATGCAAGCCAGCATGGCTCCACGGCAACTCCTCTACCTCTGCCAAAAAGGCCATGTTATCTGACAGTTAGTTTGCCGCACTGGCACCTGGCAGTGCAAGCTGCAAGGGGCTGGTCAAGCCGAGGAGTATAAGCCGGTGAGGTTATGTGGAGCATTATTTTGCCTTCAAACCCCGAAAAAAGATGAGATTGATTTCGATTTATAAGCTGGTGCTACCTCTAATTTTACCCCTTACTAACCAATGAAGTACTAACCAATGACGTACTAACCAATGATGTACTAACCAATGATGTACTAACCAACGATGATTCAATAAAGATTCATATTTTCAGAATTTCCTGCAGAAGTCATGGCATCTACAGAGCTAAAAGCAAAGTTCTTATATCAGCATTTGATGCTCCCAGCTCCTTCAATGCTAGGGCGCCAAAAGTAGATAGGGACGATATTTCTGGAATACCTTTAGTGGATGAAGATGAAACTTTGATGACATCAACAGTAAATACTAATGCAGAGATCTCTGGAAAACCGACAGTAAGTGCAGGCATCTCAGGAACACCAACAGTAAATGCAGACATCTCTGGAACAGTAACAGCAAACACATACACTTTTGGAGCAGTAAATACTGATTTCATTTCCGGAACACCACAAGTAAATACGGAAGCAATCACTGCGACTTCAACAATGAATACAGGGAATATTTCTAGGTCAGTAAGAGACAAGACAGACAGGCATGAGGTGCTAGAGAAAGGCATTGAGTTTGATGTGTCTGTGGTAGCAGCTCAGAATGAGACGAGTTCAAATAGGGGAGACATTAAGATAGAAGAACTCATGTTGGAAGATTCTGGACCGCTTGCTTCGTACATGGGGAAAGAAGATTTAGCCCTATCAAACTGTGATTTTGAAACAGGAATGCACAACAGAAATATAAATACTAACGCAAATATAGATGGTATGCATGAATTATAATTGTGTACATGTATGTTACATTCATGGATTAACAAAATGTGTTAAATGAACACACATTACACCAACAAAGGGAACCACATAATGTATGAAATGTTGTTTGCTGCTGCATTGAATCCTGGATGAACCAATATCTTATTTTATACATGGTTATTTCCAATCAGAGTGGTTGGAGGTAGTCGATGAGAAACAAGTGGAAATGGCAAAGCAAGTGCATGACAACCTGGCAGATCTTCGGTTCCAGATCTACAGCATGAAACTGAGGATGGAGGACATGGATCATAGAATGGGGACTTGTGAACCAATCAGCAACCAGGTTCAAAGGAATCAGATTATACTAATAGAGAAGGTAAGGCAACCGCTGCTGCTAGACAGGCTAGACTAGCTATTGTTGACAGAATAGTCGACATAACTAGACATTAGATATGGATCTTAACAAAAATGATAATTATAGAGTTTGAGGGAGTATGCCAGCATGTGCATGCATAAAATGCTGATGTGTGTATGTGCTAATGTATAACATGCCAACAGCTGTATGTACTTGTGTATAATATGCCAACAAGTGTATGTACTTGTGTATAACATGCAAACAAGTGTATGTACTTGTGTACAATATGTGAACATGTGTATGTACTTGTGTACAATATGTGAACATGTGTATGTACTTGTGTATAATAATATGTGAACATGTGTATGTACTTGTGTACAATATGTGTACATGTGTATGTACTTGTGTACAATATGCAAACATGTGTATGGACTTGTGTACAATATGTAAACATGTGTATGTACTTGTGTATTTATGTAAACATGTGTATGCATTAATGTATAACAAGCACTTCGTGCTTGGTCTGCGACACAAGCTTCACTGCGAAATTTGCTCGCTTCGCTCGCATGAAACGATGGCTTGTGTTCATGTACTGTGGTCATGCATATACCTGACCTCTGGTGGCACAGGTATGTTACAATTATTCCATGAGGAGTTGTGCCCCCTTGCATTAAGAAGACAACTCCAAGCAGATAGCCCGAATTCTAACACCAATGTGTCGGGTGGGGTGGGTCGGGTACCCACACCGCCCTTGGTCAAGGTCAAGGGCCTAAGGCTACGGCCCGCCCCGGCAGCGATGCCTGGGGACCCGGTCCCAAGATCCTAGCACCACCCGGAACCGAGATCCTGACCGGCAGCATTGTAACATGTATAAATCACGGGTCCAGGAGATCTTCGCTGCTGGCATAGCCCGAGTTCCAACACCCATCCGGCGGGTGGGGTGGGTCGAGCACCCACCCCATCTTAGGTAGGATCCGAGGGCCTAAGGCTAGAGACCCCCGGAAGCGATACCAGGGGACTCGGTCCCAAGGTCCTAGCACCACCCGGAGCCGAGATCCTGACCGGCAGTATTGCAACTTATATGAGTTGTCCCAGTTTTCGACCCCAAATCTGATTGGTGGATGGCAGACCGTTAACCGTTAACTGCAGACCGTAGACCGCAGACCGTTTCGTCTTTTGTTATACAAGCACTTCGTGGTTGGTCTGCGACGCAAGTCTCACTGCATTAGTTGCTCGCTTCGCTCGCGTGTAATTATGGCTTGTGTTCATGTACTGTGGTCATGCATGTACAGGACCTCTGGTGGCACAGGCATGTTACAATGACTCTATGAGGAATTGTGCTCCCCTGCATTAAGAAGACAACTCCAAGTAGATAGCCCGAGTTCCAACACCAACATAGTGGGTGGGGTGGGTCGGGTACCCACCCCGCCTTTGGCAGGGTTGAGGGCCTAAGGCTACGGCCCCGCTCTGGCATCGATGTCGGTGGACCCAGTCCCAAGGTCCTAGCACCATCCGGAGTCGAGATCCTGATCGGCAGCATTGTAACATATATAAATCACAGGTCCAGGCAATCTTCGCTGCCGGCATAGCCCGAGTTCCAACACTTATTCGGCGGGTGGGGTGGGTCGAACACCCACCCCACCCTTGGTCGGGTCTGAGGGCCTAAGGCTAGGGACCCGCCTTAGCAGTGATGCAGGGGGACCCGGTCCCAAGGTCCTAGCGCCACCCCGAGCCGCGATCCTGACCGACAGCATTGCGACGTATATGAATCGTCCCGGTTTTCGACCTCGAATCTGATTGGAGGACGGCAGACCGCAGACTGCAGACCGTAGACCGTAAACCGTAGACCGTTTCGTCTTTTGTTATATGATGATTGCTGTAAGTTCTACCTTACAGGTGGACAGAGTGGAGGTGCACGCTGACAAGCTCTGGGCTCTAGTGAATAATTTCGAACCTGATGGAAAGTCTTTGACCTCCACTTTAAGAACTCAATTAATGGTAGTCAACAGGACTCATGATAATATTATGTTCTATTAATAATACTGTACACATTATGCATATATTCAGTATATTCAGTAGAGTATATCGACATAACCAGTCTATAAGTAAAGTATATTCTGTAGTGTATGTCGACATAACCAGTCTATAAGTATATCACCATAACCACTAACCAGCCATTAAATACATTTCAAAGGTGGAAATTGATGAGCTCGACAGGAGAGTGATCAATGTCCTCTCCAAGCACCAGGACATCTGGAGAAAGCTACAACATCACGATATCATCATTGACAGCTTTAGGCACAATTATACCATTAATACTGAAGAGAACCTAGGCCAGAGGAATGTTTCCCACAATGCCAAATTAGACAGTCATTATGTTTATGATGGGAGAAGGTCTGAGAATCGCAGTGCTAAACAGTTGGGTAAGCATAATATTGTTTAGGGCTGACAGTGTACACTGAACGTGTACATCAAGGATGGTGTTAACTGTACACTGTACCTGTATGTACAGGGTTCACAATATTGATATGACATTATTGAGATTTACAAGGCATGTCTGCAATTTAATTTTGTTTCAACTCTTGTAGAGGAAAGTCAGGTGAAGCTTGGCAAACAGATGGCAGATATTGCAGCCAACATCTCTGGGTTGTCTCGACGAACTCAAACAATGAGTGAGGTGCTGAGGCATGTAACAAGTGAGATGAAGAAGCAGAAGAGGGACATGTTTAGTGATGTAGATAAATTAGAGATGAAATACCTGCAGCAGTGTGCTCTTTTGCCTTTGCAGGTAGCATGTTGTAAAATATGTAGATGTTAGATGTACACGTTGGGCATCTACAACTGTTCTGGGGCTTTGTGAAATAGTAAAATTTACATGTACTTTTAATTTCTTGGCTTTGCCTTTGATGGCACCTGCTGTGACACTGGTCAGATACTCTACTTGTGAGATGACTACTTGGCAGGAACTGGGTAAACAAAACCAGGACATGCTGAATAACCTGTACACAAACTTCATGTCGCAAATAGAGAGAATGAGTCACTCTGTTGAGAAATTAATGTCTGAACACAGAACGTTGTCGCACTTTGTTGATCACCAGATAGGAGACTACAACAAGCTGAAGAAGGGGGTGTGTGAGATGGGAAGAGGTGAGAACACGTGTATTTTACACCTTGTATTGTGCACATCACAACAACAATTGTACGTGTATCTACATGTACATTTAGTTGCACGATGTACATGTAATTCCAACTGTGTTAATTTTACTTAATTATGGCACAGGTATCCAAGCGGAGCACCAGCATATACTGGGTGTATCCAATGAGCACATGAAGAGGTTTGATAAGCTAGAACTCTACCAGACCCTACTGGAGAGCCACATGAAGGACATACACACAGCACTGAAGGGAGTGATGGTGAAGGCTAAGACTATAGCACACAGAGTTCAGACCTTGGAGAATGCCATCGGTTCTCAGAGGATAGAGATGCAGGAGAGTATAGAGCATGTAGGTCTCCCAATTAAATAAGTACTATGCTATCGTTGTTATAAACATTATTATCACTATTAACATTCAGCAATATAACGCATTATACATACATGTACATTGTAGTTATAATTACACCCCATATGCTTAGTGCATAGATGCAATGTGTACATGTATAATATTGTAACATATGTTGTTTGCAGTCAAAGCCTTTAGTTCCACAACGCGGTTGGAACAGATCATCTACTTAGTCTTGAACTTTGAAACCTAGACAGAGAGGTCAGACATGCTGTATGTAATTACCACTATGGCAGATGTAAGTTACTCTACATGTACACAGTTACATGTACGTATAATGTTTCAGATACGAAAGGCTTCAGTGGAGATGATGAACAAAAACTCTGGAAACTTTGACAGTTTATTCAAGAGCATGAAGGACAGACTTGGTGGAGTAAACGGAGAGATGAAGAAACTGAAGGAAATGACAGCAAAGAATGACTCAGCGTTGCATGAGTTTGCTTCCAACCTTAGACAGCACAAGGATCACACCATGTCACTGGTAATTATAGTCTGGCTTGTGCGCCTAGTGATGCAAAACACACCATCAATTTTGATATGCAAAAGGTGGCTTGTATATGTATATTATATTGTTATGTTAATTTAGATAGCATCTCTGGAGCAGAAGTGTGTATCTCACGTTGAACATCAACTCCAAGATTCTCGGAGAAAGTATGATTCCCTTAAATCTGGACTCAGTGGATTTCAAGGAACATTGAAAGGTAATGATTGTTCTAAACAACCTCACCGGACAGGAATATCAACACTATGTTCTGTATATGACACGCCACCATGCCCTCACGAGAATGACAATGCTATGTTCTGCATATGGTGGGAACACAGTCATTCACATATATATAATATGTACTATATTCTACATAACACTACCTTTGGTTGCTAGGAATGGATGGGCTGTTAGTAGCGTCAAATGAGAAGTTCAAGTCACTTTATGGAGACCTGGAGAGGTACAAGAGGTCTATAACAGATGAGATGAAGAGAATCACTAAAGAGATGGCAGATGCCACAGGAAGTCAAATGATACAGATTACAAAGACTCATGGCAACATGAAGAAACAAATTGAAGGTCTACTAGATAGTCTGGCAAGAGCTCAGCTCGACACCAAAGGGATCAGTACTAGGATTAAAGACATAGAGGATGAAGTGGAGAGGAAGACATCAGGGCTAATGACAGAGATTAAGGTAAGACAAACACTAGACAATGTAAATACATGCATGGCTTTGGTATTGGGTGTATAATAATTGTTATTGTTTTGATGTAGAAAGCTACTAGAGATACAAATACCACTGGAGCTCTCAAAGACCAGAAAGCTGAGCTCTTTTTTACTAAGGCAGAGGAGGATCTGAGGAACTTGGCGGATGAGTTGCAGACAATCAAGGACACATCAGCACTAATAACCGGCAAAGCAGATGAGTTGGAAAACAGAGTTAGTTAACTTCACTGGTAGTTGAATGTGATACTGCTATTTGTTTGGAAAAGTAGTGTTTTTTGGGATGCATGCGTATCATATACTTTTGGCTTAGTCATCACTCATTTGTACACCACTATTCTGTTTGCCTACTTATAGATATTTTACCTGGAGATTCAGTATTATCATGACAGAGTCAGAGGCATCATAGCTGACACTTGGGCATACTGTTTGAGCTTCTTATCAGTGCCAGTTATTTATGTGCATGTATGCATACTTTACAGACAAGGCAAAAGATTGATGACATGAAGGCCACCTTGGTAGAAGTTACAGGAAGGGTTGAGAAGCTGACCTCCACCTTAATGGATGCCTTTCAAGCAAAGATGACATCAGCAGGGGAACAGCTACAAGAAAAACTCAACCAGTTGGAGACTCGTATGTCAGATTATGTGGATGGAAAGCTAGAGGAGCAAGGTTTGAGACATGCAAGTGCTGCTAGAGACCAGCTAGCAGAGATTTTCCTCAAAGTAGGTCATGTTTCAGATCATCTATTACGTTGGATTTAAGAAAATAAAAGATGGAGAACTACATTGCACATGTGAATTTTCTGTGGATGAATGTGAGTGATGTAGTATGCCATATGTGAATGTATTGTAATATATGGCATATAATTACAGATGGAGCACTCAGACAGACTGGCAGAAGCTCTGAGAGTTCAGCTAGACAGGAACTTCTATATACTGATTTTGTTGATCATACTCATACCAATGTTCATGTACAGCGCATACATGGGTAAAACTATGAAGCCTCAAACACCGTCAGTATCCAATTGGTGGCAGTCATGTTGTGGTAATTTTGCTCTGGGCCGAAGAGATCCCACAGAATTATGATACTATTTGCTGTAACTACTGTAGCTGAATATAAAATACTAATACTACATAATACATGTAATCTGTTCATTGATACCGAGATACTAGCTATAAGGAGTTTCAGCATATCAACAAGCAAACATTACAATTAGAAATTCTGTTTAATATGAATTTTGTAAATAATTAGGGAAAGAAAAGGTAAGAGAAACGGGAGAAAAGGAGAGTGGAGGAGGGAATAGAAAAAGAGCAAAAGAGAGTGGGGGAAGATGAAAGGGAAAGGAGGGAGAGGAAAGGGAGAGGAAAGGGAGTGGGAGGAGGAGAGGGTAGAAGGTGGAGGGGGAGCTGATCTCGATTGATAGGAAACTCCAAAGCAACAGGGACCTATGATTTACTGTTTCATAATGATTACAAACTAGTCAAAAATTTTTTTTATATTAATCAAACAGCCTGAATGATGAGACCATAGTATAACTTTCAAAATATCTGTGCTATGCTGATTTTCAGATGAATGCAGATGAAATAATGGGCTTCACAAGTTCATTTTATCACAGTTCAAATAAAATTAATACAGCCCAGACTTATCATTTGGGGTTTGGGGTTTGGGGTTTGGGGTTTGGGGTTGGGGTTTGGGGTTTGGGGTTTGGGGTTTGGGGTTTGGGGTTTGGGGTTTGGGGTTTGGGGTTTGGGGTTTGGGGTTTGGGGTTTGGGGTTTGGGGTTTGGGGTTTGGGGTTTGGGGTTTGGGGTTTGGGGTTTGGGGTTTGGGGTTTGGGGTTTGGGGTTTGGGGTTTGGGGTTTGGGGTTTGGGGTTTGGGGTTTGGGGTTTGGGGTTTGGGGTTTGGGGTTTGGGGTTTGGGGTTTGGGGTTTGGGGTTTGGGGTTTGGGGTTTGGGGTTTGGGGTTTGGGGTTTGGGGTTTGGGGTTTGGGGTTTGGGGTTTGGGGTTTGGGGTTTGGGGTTTGGGGTTTGGGGTTTGGGGTTTGGGGTTTGGGGTTTGGGGTTTGGGGTTTGGGGTTTGGGGTTTGGGGTTTGGGGTTTGGGGTTTGGGGTTTGGGGTTTGGGGTTTGGGGTTTGGGGTTTGGGGTTTGGGGTTTGGGGTTTGGGGTTTGGGGTTTGGGGTTTGGGGTTTGGGGTTTGGGTTTGGGGTTTGGGGTTTGGGTTTGGGGTTTGGGGTTTGGGGTTTGGGGTTTGGGGTTTGGGGTTTGGGGTTTGGGGTTTGGGGTTTGGGGTTTGGGGTTGGGGTTTGGGGTTTGGGGTTTGGGGGGTTGGGGTTTGGGGTTTGGGGTTTGGGGTTTGGGGGGTTTGGGGTTGGGGTTTGGGGTTTGGGGTTTGGGGTTGGGGTGGGGTGGGGTTTGGGGTTTGGGGTTGGGGTTTGGGGTTGGGGTTTGGGGTTTGGGGTTGGGGTTTGGGGTTTGGGGTTTGGGGTTTGGGGTTTGGGGTTGGGGTTGGGGTTTGGGGTTTGGGGTTTGGGGTTGGGGTGGGGTGGGGTTGGGGTGGGGTGGGGGTTGGGGTTGGGGTTTGGGGTTGGGGTTTGGGGTTGGGGTTTGGGGTTTGGGGTTTGGGGTTGGGGTTTGGGGTTGGGGTTTGGGGTTTGGGGTTGGGGTTGGGGGTGGGGTTTGGGGTTGGGGTTTGGGGTTGGGGTTGGGGTTGGGGTTGGGGTTGGGGTTTGGGGTTGGGGTTGGGGTGGGGTTGGGGTTGGGGTTGGGGTTTGGGGTTGGGGTTGGGGTGGGGTTGGGGTGGGGTTGGGGTGGGGTTTGGGGTTGGGGTTTGGGGTTTGGGGTTGGGGTGGGGTGGGGTTGGGGGTTGGGGTTGGGGTTTGGGGTTGGGGTTTGGGGTTGGGGTGGGGTTTGGGGTTGGGGTGGGGTTTGGGGTGGGGTTGGGGTTGGGGGTTGGGGTTTGGGGTGGGGTGGGGTTGGGGTTGGGGTGGGGTTGGGGTTTGGGGTTGGGGTTGGGGGTGGGGTTTGGGGTGGGGTTGGGGTTGGGGTTGGGGTGGGGTTGGGGTGGGGTGGGGTTGGGGTTGGGGTTTGGGGGGTTGGGGTGGGGTTGGGGTGGGTGGGTGGGGTTGGGGTTTGGGGTTTGGGTTTGGGGTTTGGGGTTTGGGGTTTGGGGTTTGGGGTTTGGGGTTTGGGGTTTGGGGTTTGGGGTTTGGGGTTTGGGGTTTTGGGTTTGGGGTTTGGGTTTTGGGGTTTGGGGTTTGGTGTTTGGGGTTTTGGGGTTTGGGGTTTGGGGTTTGGGGTTTGGTGTTTGGGTTTGATTTGGGTTTTGGGGTTAGGGTTTTGGGGTTTGGGTTTTGGTGTTTGGGTTTTGTGTTTGGTTATTGGGTTTGGGTA